>JAQGAF010006401.1:0-10239 GCA_034687865.1 Kryphioiulus occultus | reverse complement strand
TCACGTGATCGATATGACTCCGGGCTGGACTTTCCCCACCAAGTTGCAATTTTAAGGTAAATTGTATGGGCTGACCCGAAGGTTCTCTTCATTCAACTTGCATGGCAAGTTTTGCCAGTGGAAAGGCAGCATTAAGCTTGCTGTAATGTCAGCATTTACGAAACCATCAGCAGATATGGCTGCACTACAATGTATTTGCATCTATGTTACATTATTTGCATTCTGCAAACCGCACCAAGAGTTGAAGACCATAAAACCCCGTTGTTTACTCGCTTCCACAAAACGTACTGTTGCGTGTGAGCATTTCAGATCGAGGCATGATGGGCAACTTGCAAATTCAATAGACTGCCTTCTTCCCCGTGATGGGAAGAAACCCAACGTCTTTCGATCTTGAAGTTGTTTTTATGAATATGATTATAGTATGAAGTCAAATTCGCTGCAGACCAACTGCTGCCCCATTATCGATCTGCACCCCTCACGGTGTCATTTATGATTTTGGCATTGGTCTGAAACATCTTGGAAGCATCTGGAGGCAAATAAGGGGCGTTAAAGTATTACGTCATAAGATCATGCTTTTCAGAGCCCTCCCGTGTCAACATTCGTTATCATTTTCAGACAACCCCGGCCCCTAGTACCTTAGTCAAATGATTAATTTTGATTAAAGTTTTGCTCAACTCAAGTTTATCAAAAATCTACAAAAATTTGAAATGAGTGAAATCATTATCAAAATTTTCCAGGTCAAATTTTATTTTTCACTGAACTTTAGGGTTCCCTATCGCCTAATAACTTAAGTGTAGAGAACCTGCCTTGAATATTATTATTTTAAAACAATATTGTCGTTAGGTAGGGCGATAATTGTTGAATTTTATATTGACCCCACCACATTAAATAAAGGCATTCACACAGCATTAAAATATCTATCAGTGCACTTTTTTAAAATTTGGATTCTTATTTCTGAGTACACGCTCTGAACCTCATAATTGAGATATGAATAATTGGCATTACAATGCAAAGTTAGAAAATTGAAGTTGAAGCATTTTCAAATATCCCTTCCCCATGCAGGGTACTGAGGTTTCACAGGTCCGGTAGGAACCCTGCACACAATAGAATATTTTCAAAAATGCAAAACTGGATGATGGTTTACAATTCAAAGCTATGAAATTTCCAGCTTTGCTGAACCCTGGAACCCAAGGAACCCTGCACAAGCAGCACATTTTCAAAAAGCAAAACTGGATGATAATTTAAAAAAAATATAAAAAGACAATGTTAACTCATTCTAAAGTAGTTGGTCAACCCCTCCCTGACATATTACTTGGACGTCCACTAAGAACATGAGCGACAGGCACCTCAGACAATTTAGAAACCACTTGAGACAAGGGATTACAGCAAACAATGACTAATGGATGACAAATTCGCCACAAGGTGTTGGGCCCATAAGATGCCCAATCTGTAGACTGACTACCCTTAATGCAGGACTCATTCGATGCTTCATGATTATAGCTGTTGACAGGTTTGGACGAGCTTTTCATAACACAATTTGACATTAGCGGCCTAACACAGAGGACAATCACGACTGAGTGTTCCTAGTCTTTACTGGAAACCTCGCCCAGTTTTAAATTCGAATTTCTCAGAAAAAAAGCAGCAAAAAATCCCCCAAAAAGAGGCATCAGAAGCAAAATATTATTTATGAGAAAGGCGATTACAGGACGGCTGCTGAATCCTGTCATTTTTCACTCACTTCATCAAGATTGGGGGAGAGACGAAAGACCCCTCCAGAAACGTCTTCGTCCCTTCTACACACTCCATCTCAAGTTGACCTATTGCTGCTTGCATTCAGGGGTCACACCACGATAAGCCCAAAGGCAGAGCCAGGAGAAAATGGCAGTTTTTTCGAGTTCAGACAAATTAATGATTTCATCCATACGTCCCCACATGTGCTAGTGTAAAATGCCGATTTCGAGTGTACTGCCAGCAGTAATGACTTGTTGTTTGGAAATGGGGGAAGGAAGAAACGAAAATTGAATTACAGTAAGGAATAACGTGAAGTCATTAATCACATCCATGAGTTAGTCTTTGTTTGAATCTGAGATATTTGAGCATAAGTGGATACAGGCTAACGTTTCCATAACTTAAGTACTCGACCATTATCTCGACATGGTAACGAATTGGAAGAGTGGAATAATAACACTGAATATTCAGTCGAATTACATGATACATGATCGTTAGCAACCATTGCAACTAATCGCCAGCTGGTTGTGGTCACTTGGTCAGCATGAATGAAGTCACGGTAGTGGTCAAGCAAACAATGGGACAAACAGATGGTGTCTGGGGCACTTTTCACGATTGGAGTATAAATACATGTACAGTTCATGAACAGCAAGTTCATCATCGACGATCAATATTGAAACTGCAGGCTCAAATTGCTAATCCATTATCATTGCTGCAGAACTCAGTTCCACATTTGGATGATTTGGTAGGGACATCCATAAACCTCTCGCCTACATCAACATGTAAATTTCGACATTTCATGCCACGAGGGAATGACGTCCTTCTGCACGTGCTGATAAAAGCTGGCATGTTTTCCAAAAATATAATTTATCTCTTTTCTCATTATGTGCACCACGACTGCAGCAATAAAATGTGACTGGTAGCGATTTCGTGAAATAGCCTTAATGGGAAAATTAGAGGGTATGATTTAAGGTCGATCCTGAATCATGGCAATTAACTACATGTACTGAAATCGAAAGTCTGAGTTTTCCAGGGTCAAACATTATTCTCATTTTTCAATCATTTTTCAAGATTCAATTGATTTTCAAACGTTATTGGGTGCAAATTCGTTTTTTTTTTGCTGTTTCAGTACAACCAATTTTGAAAAAAGAAATGTTTAGAAAGTATTACCCGGAATACCCATTGTGTGAATTTTAAGCGTGGTGTTTTAGGGAAATCTTAATTGCAGATACGCCGTAGGCGACATGCATTTTTGGAAAACTAGATCACAAACGGTGGATTTTTGCTCACATTTCCATAAAAAAAATGCTTTGAATGTTGCTAAAAGAAATGTCATAGGTAAAACTCGTTGAAGAACGTTGTCAGAAAGGACTGCCTTTGTGCATTTTTCTGAACGTATTTTTTTTGAGAAATAATAATAGAAAATCTCAGTTCCACATTTGTATGACTTGGTAGGGTCATCCGTAAACCATACGCCTTACCACTAAAATTCACAAGTCACTTTCCCTGACATTTTACGTGAGATTTATCTGCAAAAAATAACCTTTAGCCCAATTATTGTTTGTATCAGATGATGACAAATTAATTGGTTGATCAATGCAAACTATCTCAATTTCACTGACACATGTCCAGTTCCCGGACATTCCCTGATTTTCCAGAAAGTGAGAACCCTACTCAAATAGCGGATTTAAGTGAACTTGCATGTATAAAAATAAATTTCCACAAAGAATAATAAGGACCGGAGCGCTGAAGCAGGGTGTCAACTGGATTTGATATTGCAAATTCCATGACTTAAAATTTTTTCCATGCCTATTGGAATATGGGGCCGTTCAACTTCAAGTTTTAGCTCATGACTAAATGGCGATTTTCAGAAACGTTATCTATCACTATGGCGACATGATTATTGATCAAAAACACGCAGTAGGCAAAATGTTTTTGCGGAAATTGGGTGAATCAAATGAAAGGAACGAAAATTCCATGATCATGCTGTAAATATCATGACTTTTCCATGACCCTGATGTAAATTTCATGAGTTTCCCATGACCGTAATGTGAATGTCATGACATTCCATGACCTGAATCTCATTTTATGACTTTTCCATGACTTCCAAGACCGGTAGACAACCTGTGAAGGCGTTATTTTTTAATACAAACGTGGTGGATTTCATCCCACAACTTGTTCGATAATATTACTATTCAGAGAACGCCTTCAGCGAGATTTACAAAAGAAACTGGCGAAAGTGAAGGATTGATTCACACCCCACTTACAAGTCCATTAATCAAATATTGGAATTTAAAAATTCCAGGTTTCAATTCAAATTCCTTAAGTTTCTAAAGTGCATACATCTAGACTGGCAAACAATTTCTAAGATTCAATTTTTAGGACTTTTTTCAAAAGTGGCATTTTTATTATATGATTTTTAATTCACGTTTATGCTTTACATATAACTCAAAAATAAACAGCAAAATTATTTTTGAGCAATTTTTTTAACAGAGCAACGTCTACATTCAATGAATTCAATTTGCTCTCCATCTCATGAACAAGTTTTTTCTTCTTTTCCTCAACAGTTTTATCCATAGCCTTTTCTTGTCTGGCCTTCTTCATACTTGGCTTGCAAAGCATATAGCAGTCATCATAACTGGAGTAACTTCCAACTCACAAATCAACCTTTGTGAAACAAGGCTCTTCTCTAAAAAGATTATCAGCTAGGCACTGCTTATTTACTGAAAAACCATGTTAAACATCAGCTTGTCCAGCAAAATAGATTATAGACATTTTTATAATTCCCACCATCTTGACACTGAATTGGTACAAGGATTATAATAATTTGCAACAATTCTTCAATTGTTTAGGGTATTTAAGACTTTTATAGGACTTGTTTGCCACCCTGTACATCTACAAAATTCTCTGAAATTTCCATAATTTCAAGGTTGGAAGTCACCATGTGTAAAAACAAATTGAACTGAATTGTTCTGAAGATGCCCACACATCAACACAAACACACAATTCGAAAAAGCAGATCCATAAATAATTAAAAACAGCAAAAACCAAGCAACGGAAGATGGTCGATGACGAGTTCACTTCACACCAGCTCTTCGCTGATTAACAGTACATTCCTCCTGGCGCAAGGGCACGTTTTCGGACCTCATCCAGTTTCTGGTCAACCCAATCTTTTTGCAAGGGTGCGATTGACCCGCTTGCAGCGACCTACATACCGGGCATAATTGGCTGAAATGCCCTTTGAGGATGATGGGGAGTCCAATCAATTATGGCGTCGTAAAACGAGCGTGCTACATAACGCGTTCGACACTTCCCCCGTGACCTTTCACCCGGCCATCTCCAATTTCTTCCATTTCCAGTGGCCTACATTAGGCGGTCTGGCCCCTGCTCCCCTCGCCACTTCCCCTCGACTGTGACCATAACAACCGTTGCTGTAGCAACGGATCAGTCTGAGGATAAAGTACGAAGAACAAGATGCTCAAAAAATGCGCTTCACCCCCAGTTCGTGGAACAATGCGGCTTCATAAAAACTGGAATTCAAAAAAACATTTCTCACTCCTTTACACGTACGCTCCTTGGGTGGATATCATGAAAATTGTATTGGGTAAAGTAATGCAGAAATGCCTCGCATCTTAGCGGGGGTTATTCATAAATGACGGGGTACTGTAGTCTCCAATTGCAAGCTGCTGGGGCGTAACGTGACGTGACTGACTTGTGAGGATGCACACGGTTGTGTGTCCATCGTGTCTTCCGTGCCAAAAGATGACACATCTTTTAAGTGGGACAAGCATGAATGACTGGCCCACGTACAGAATGCGGCTACGCCTCTCGATGCGCAGCGACAAACCGTGTAGAACATTCAGAATTTCGGTCACATAGCTCGCATTTCTGGTGTTTTGGTTTCGAGTAGGAAACGCTTATCAAAACTGCGAAACGAGTACAAAGCCGTAAAAATCGAGATTTCCGTACTTTGTCAAATATTAAAATTCAGAGTTCCCGCCAAAATTCTCAAGACGTCCCCTGACTTACATTTTCTTATACTCAGAAAAAGGATTTTTTAGTGTACCTTACAATGCTTTTCAGAATTTTTTTTGTATTACCAATTTGTTTATTTAGGAATGCCGAGGCAAACTTTATAGAAATACAAGATCACAAATTGTGAATTTTGCACATACATGTACATGTATCTACAAAAATAGTTAGCAATATAGCCTGAAGCCCATAAATAATTATGGGAATGCCAAAGGTAATTTTTCAAATCAGACCAGAAACGACAGGTTATCAATTCTTTAAAATGTCAGGGAAATTCAGTTTACGTGCATGTATAGCCATATAAAATACACCGTATTTAGCAATTCTACCTGTAATTGTGTATAAGTTATTAACGCTGTAACAAAAACAGACCAGAAATGACGGGTTATGTGTCGGGGAATTCTTGAAAATGTCAGGGAATGGCATTGAAATTGAGATAGTTTACTTATAGTCTTAGACTTCTCATATTTATGTTTTTGAATAGCCATAAAGTACAAAAAATATTTAGCAATATAGCCTGTATAAATAACAGGTTTAACATTCATTTCTATAAAACAATAAGATTTAAGTTATTTAGGCGCTCCGCAGGCGACATTTTAGAAAATCCAGATTTCAAATGATTAATTTTAACCAAAAAATGTTTTGGATATACATGTTCATGTACAGGGTTATAATTCCCACTCAAATTCTCTTCACGGCAACTTTTCAGTCATTTCCCTCACCTTTTACATGAGATTTTTCAAAAACAGTAGGAAACATGAATCATTTTATCCCACATTTTTAAAAAGACGATGACTAATCAATTGGGAAATTTGGCTGATAAAAACTTCATGCATCTTAATTTTCCCTGAATTCCCTGACTTCCAGAAAGTCGGAATCCTGTAATATGCCAATGCCCAAAACGGGGTTTTTCATCAGCTTCTGCACTGAGACAGATCTACGCCACCGGTCCGAACAAGTTCCATCAAAGACCAGGAACATGAAAAGTTAAAAACCAAGACATCAAGTGAAGTCTGCATTCAAAATTGCATAGTTTCGATTGCTTTCAATCCTTTTCGGTAGAGCAGCGCAATAAAGCGCGGGCTTCCAAACGTTTCCAGAAGCGGATCAAATTTCCGGTTTTCGCATATTGGAAACTGGGAGTTTGCAAAAAATATTCCAACTCGACATCAAAGCGCTTATTAGGTTCAGATTGGTGATACGTCGTTGGAGCAAGTTGGAGCATGGCGGTAACCCCCCTAAGCCACCGTTTTAGAACTGCTAAATTCGCGAATTATTAAGTTTCGAATTAATTCAAATAAAGCTGCACCAACTGCCTTCACCCCAGCTAAAATCACTTTATCGGCATTGTTACGGCTCCTGTTTATGTCAGAAGCGCTCGTAAAAAGCCCATAAAGAGTGAATAATAACCAGGGTATCGTTTTCAGACAGGGTAAATGCGAAGGTAAAATAAAACAGTATTTCATACAAACGATAAACCGCAGTTTCGTGGAATTTCATCACGGACATGGCGCTTACCCATAAGGCCACGCTGCATTCCAAAATAACAAGTCAAAGTTTTGGAAAACCGAACCAGATGGCATTTAGCAAAACCGTGAAAACAGACTAGACTGGTGTTCGGGGAATCCATCACGGAAGTCGACTGTTTACGATTAACCACGTTTCCTCCCAATTTCTCATAGCGAATCCAAGATGGTGGGAAATTCCCTTCTTGCACGCACTTCTGATTACAATGTTGTTTTAAGTGCCACTCCATCACTGGGACCGCCATATGCTGCCAATGTTGTTGGCCGTGGGGGTCAAAGGTAGCCCCTAACGAGCACAATCGTAAAAGAACGTGTAAAAGGTTGCCCCTGCGCTCATAAATAACAATGGTGC
Organism: Kryphioiulus occultus; assembly: GCA_034687865.1. Taxonomy (NCBI): domain Eukaryota; kingdom Metazoa; phylum Arthropoda; class Diplopoda; order Julida; family Julidae; genus Kryphioiulus; species Kryphioiulus occultus. Next base: position 2,601 of record JAQGAF010006401.1, on the reverse strand, counting down.
TTACCACGTGTCTAACGCACTTAATCGGCACGTGACACCTCCACTGGAGTAACAACACAGGCTCTCGATCGGACCTGATAAACAAGAAGATGGCGCGACCTCTGCTGGGGTCATTCTGCAGAACCCATAAAATTGTCACAGTTGACCACCCAGCAGCAACATACATACTGTATACGCTTGATGGAACAACGTTAAACGGGCTATCTTGCGAAATTTGTTGAGAATACCAGCTCTAGAAACAGCTTACCAGATCGTGCACATACAGGGTTCCCGGGAGAAATAAAATTATAAATTTTCCTGACTTTTCGATCTTTTAAAACAAATTTCCCTGACCACTGGTAAGCATGGGCGCTTACCAAATTTTAATTAATAAATAACTAATGAAACGACGTCATTTGGAGGAAAATGTATTACGGGCTAAACGCGCTGTATCATTACATACTTTATAATCACTTTTCATTATTAATAAGCTGCATGTACAATGAATGTATTTCGTTACGTCAATTCAATTCTTTGGACAAGATCGCCGCCATCAACGGCTACAACACACTATACGTGTAGATCGCGTTAAATTGAAATATTCGCCATTACGTAATCCTAACAGGTTACAATTCGTTGATTTTACAGGAAGAAATTAAATTAGAAAAGTCATGATCCCAATTTGAGTAAAGGTTCTTCCTCTTGACACCAGATTCGCGGTCATGCAAATCGAGGAAATTTGCAACTAACATCCCTTTCCCTTGACTCATTAGCAAGTTAGGTTTATAAGACGTCGCATGTTTCTTGTGCAGGAAATCGCAATTAAAACCAAGCGTGGCCATGGGATGGTGCGTCACTTTAGCTATGTCGAGGGAGCAATTAAACGAAAATGTGCTTTTAATTTCCATCTTGCAAAGCAAAATGGGGACACAAATTGAAAACATCTTCACCGTTTAAATCGTCAAACAGACATTGAGAATGAGTATCCCAAATTTGGTACCATGTAGCCTACGTGCAGCATGGACTAATTCAACAATTTCTGTTTGAGTCATTTGCAACAAGGTGTCACTTAATTCATTTCAGACGAGCCGTCTGGCCAGATGGTAGGAAGCTGGTAAAGCAGTAAGGTAATCTGAGTTCAAAAGAAGAAAGTTCTGTTTCAAAAAACTCCTTGCAAAATCCCAGCGGCATCTATGATGGATTACCCGCAACTCCTAGGAGTGCAAAATTGGAAAGGAGCATCCAATTCCAATCTCATCTAATCTGCCATTTGCATGGGGTCTATAGAGACAAGATTCATTGGCGACAATATTTAAATTCAAAGAAAACCTGCCCAGAACTTGATGGGCCCATACTTTTTATGGCAAACGGAGAAACATTGAGGAACAACGTGTTCCATGTCCATGATCTAGTCCAAAGAGGACTTAATGACCCCATACGTTTTATGTCAAAAGGAGAAACATTTCAGGGATTCCACTTAAATTATCAAGTCGATATCCCCCTGATTTTTTCAATTTATTATTTTTATACAAGATGATTGTTAATCAATTGGCTGGTAAAAACTGCCTCAATTTCCCTGACATTCCCGAAAGTGAGAGCTCTGTCGTATAATTCCATGTTCGTCTAGTCCAAAGAGGACCTGTCCAGGACTTGATGGCCCATAGTTCATGCAAATGGAGAAACATTGAGGAACAACGTGTTCCATGTCCATCTATAGTCCAAATAGGATGTGTCCAGGACTTGATGGCCCCAGTATACCATTTACGTGTTTCATGGCATTAAGTAAAAATAGAACCTGTCCATGACTTGATGGATTGGCCCCCTACATTTTATGGCAATAGGAGAAACAGTGAGGAACAACGTGTTCCATATCCATCTAGTTCAAAGAGGACTTGATGACCCTGCTTTTTATGGCATCGAAGAACAACGTGTTCCATGTCCGAAAAAAACTTCCTCACGCAAGCAGTCAACTCCACGTCGAGGCTCGATTGGCGTGATCTACTGGTCATGGACTGAAGAGGAGGACAATGACACCTCCTTTCCATTTCATTAGCAATGGCAACGCCCTTAACCCTTTTTCGGGGGTGCGCTGACGCCGACGCCACCCCCTCCAAGAAGAGGCCCACGTGAAACGAGACAGGCGACCTCATTGCGCGCCAAAAGGGAGAGACCGAGGCAGATTGGGGCTCGGGCTGACGGGCTCCTTCCAGAAATCGATACAGAGACATTGACCCTGGTGCAGTGAAAGTGCAACCAACGCGAACATGGATTTCGCGCCTGCGCCCCAATGCTCTTGAAGACTTAAGACTTCTCTCCAACACAACGTGTCCTCGTTTCAAGCTTTCCACGTTTTGCGAAAGGCCATTTCACATCCTTCGACTGCTAATCGCATCGAATGATCGAACATGAGTCGCATGACATGAGGAAGCGAAACGTGAATTCGTCGACTGGACCGTTATGTACATGTAGAAATTCCGCTCCACATCAAGTCAGTTCAACATAGAGAGTGTGAGCTTCACGTTAAACACGAACGTGACGCCAATCATATTGACCATTGCCGATGAATGGGAGCAGATCACGTGACATAATTCCACGCTGCGTTCACGATCAAAACGCGCGTTT
>JAQGAF010006400.1:0-10239 GCA_034687865.1 Kryphioiulus occultus | reverse complement strand
CCCTGGCGTTGGTGATGGGCCCAATAGGTGCGAAAATAGGCCAACGTTAAAAATTCCACAAACAAACAAACAAACTGCATCGTCACCATAACTATGACGGTAACGTCACGATAACCTTATCCTCACCGTCATGGTAATAGCATCCTCACCGTCCACATAACCGTCACGGTAATCGCACCATCAAAGTCACCATAACTGTCATGGTAACTGAACCGTCAGTGTAACGGTCCAGGTAACCATGCTGCCACCATCAGGATAACCAGACCGTCCCCTTTCCTGCAACATTACCGTCATGGTGTCCAATCATAACTAAACGATAACCTCATTGTTTTTGGCCAATCCTCCTCACTTCTATCACTGTCATATTTTGTGAGCACCCCTGGGGACCCCACAGAAGATAACACTCAAACGTCCCCACTACAGAACGTCTATTACATGTACATGTATATACGACTTCCATGACGTCATTGAAGTCCCATTGAAGTCCCTGAAGTCTTCAGTCAGGTGTACACGATTTTGAGTTGCCAACCCCATACATTTTTCACATATGAAATGGGCACAAGGCATTTACACCGTATAAGGGACCAAAATGTAGGAGAGGGCATGTGGTAGTCGAATTAAGGTGTTATGGCAACTCATAAGGAACTGAGATGGTGTCATTGTATGATGTCTCATAGGTTGTTATGTCAATAAGATCAATCAGCACCTGCCCAAAGCATGCAACCCTTACAAAAAAATTAAGTATAATATTAGTTAATTTCTAGTATCAAGTAGGTATCAAGGTATTTTATGGTGTATTATTGGTATACAAATGTTACAACCTTGTAAAAGAAACCTATGATGGTTTATTTAAGGTTTCATTATTGGTTGTTGAAATTTTTCCTTTATATTCAATGCATTTCAAAGGTTTCCAATAGGTTTTCGAAATTTTGTACATGGTAAGATATCCCTCTGAAACCAATGATACGTGTATTTTGCACCCGATCAGACTTATTTGATACCGGTTGAAACACGTTTCTGATACCAAAAAATTAAAATTAATTGAAACCTGCCTATTATCAACTTTGAAAATACTTTTCAATTTTTTGTAAGAGAATGTCAACTGTTGGAAATGTGGTAAACAAATGCAAACTTTCTGGTATAACCAATGCAAGGAAACGTCCTGTGCGACTGTATTTTTATATTCTTAATTCGGGTTGCAATGCAATTACTATTTGAACTTTCCACAGAAATTGTTCTCACGGTTTATGCCTTTCTTAATTTCTATCACTTAGGGTGTTAGGGTACATCGGGCGTAATAAGGTAGAGCGCAACCTAACCTGTAATTTTATAATTTCGAAAATCACACCTGTTCCAAATTATACATATGATTATACTTTATTCTTTCCCCAATATTTTCTTCTATATTATTTCTTCCTGCTAATTGGCATTCTAGTTTGTTTGACGGGTTGATTTAAAAAGTATTAACGAATTTGAAAATAACTGAAAATAATGACATTCTTGCGACTGTTTTCATATTGTTTTTTATTTTAGTAAAGTTTCAAGAATTAAATGAAAATGTTAAGGTTTGCAAATTACATTTAACATTTACTGTATAATGTACATTATAACATGGTCATTTTAATAAAGCCTATTTTCATTTAAGATAAACTTAACGGCATACAGGGACTTCGTCTAAAACGTGTTGTTTCTATTTGAAATTGTATATTTAGACCGTCTCAAAAGAATTGAAAACACGTAGAGAAAAATAAATAAAATTTGTCGGTTGGGTAAAATTCTGTTGTAATGTTCTTTTGTTAAAAAAATTCGTTCGTGTTTATCTCTCACAAGATGATGTTGATTGGCACTTCTTACCCCACGGGTAATTTTATACTCACAATTTGCCTCCCAGCAGCATATGGGTCAAGCCTTGAAAAAATAATAAAAAAAAATCCCCAGACTGATATTTAATATCTGACGAAAGACCTTGCTAATGGCACCTTTAACAGGTGGCACTTGTCAGCCATCTTGAAAATCTAAGTTTTTTTAACGCACAATTATTGCTAGACTGAAACTTGAGGTGAAGTCCAACACCTATGCCTACCCTGTAAAAAAATTCAAAGCGAACTTTTGTTTTAAAATTCTCTAACAGCTAAATATTTACCACCAAACATCAATTGTTCGCCAGTGTTTGACTTGCCTTTTAAACATCAATTATGCATGCAGTCAGTATATTTATGAAAAACAAAGCAAAGAAAATAAGTTGGGGAAATTCAAGAAAAACATGGAATATTCAGGGAATTTGAATTGGAATCTGGAATTTTAGTGTAAAAATTTTAATTGTTTTGATATGCAGAGAAATATTTTTGAAAAATGGTTGTAGGCGATATATACAGTATATGAACTGAAAATGTATTAATTTGTGTTTGTTTTCCAAAAATTTCGCTATGGAGTGCATTTAATTCGAATAATTATAAAGGATTAAGGGCTATCAGCATTGTTTGCATTTGTGGCAGCTTTTTTTAAAAATAATTTGGCCGGGGCCTCTTTCTACTCCCAATTAATATTTCTGAATCGCTTTTTGAGAAATGTTCGTAAAATTCGTATGTAGGATCTTGTTTCCAAGAAAATTTATGATGGCATTATTGCATTATTAATATTTATAAAGCTTGAAGAATATTAAAGATTTATCTATGAATAACAATGTCAACATGAAGCATTGGCTTCAACACACCCTGGACCTGATTTTCTAGCGAACGGATACTGTTACCAAAACAATGGGTAAAATGTATCTCCCAAAATGGAAATATTTTTAATTAATAGCTAGTTGGTATATGCAGTACAGACTTTCTTTTTTAAAACATTATTTCTGAAACTTATTGAACACCCCTCGTATTAATATTTCCAAGTACTTTACTAGTATTTTTATAGCATTACGGGCATTTATAATATTTGTGCAGGAAAATTTGCACTAATACCTTTCCATTTGAAATCTAGGTTTTTATAAACTTTCGACTACGGCTCTTTTGTCAGTTTTAAAAACAGCGCGTGCATTACTAAATATTTTCTAGCAAGGTGGGCTAAAAGCCATATAATTTCTGATGTACTGTATTTTGTGTTTCCATTTTTTCATACAAGTTTCAATTTAACTTTGGCGATAAAGGGACTATCGTAAACTGCTTAACATAAGGAAGTGGTCAAAATATGGAAAGAGGCTTGTACTAACACAGGAGTTTAATTCCGTGTTTCATTTTCATTTTTAGTAGTATTGCTAAGATGTATTAAATTTATCCAGCAATTACACGTATTGTTTTATTTTTGAGTTTCCAATTGAAAAGGAAATTTCTCCTATTGACTGACAAGTCCACTTTTTACTGAAGGTGTTCAAAATGAGCTTCTGCCTCTATAGAGACGGTTTACTGTTCAGGGATGTACAGTATAAGTTTTACAAGCAGCCAATAAAATTAATCATCCATGACTTTACATGCTCAAACCATACTGGTCAATAAGCAGAGAGTAAATTACGGTATTAATGTGTGCTCTTAATTGTGTGTCATAGTCCAAATGGTCAACAAACAACATACAGAGGTGCAGATAGTCATCATTGAGTTAATGTGGTGACTGTCCGGTCAGTTAAAATGATGTCAGCATAGGGAGGTGGTCAACTTTGGGGGTTCTACTGTTGAGTGCGTTTGCTATTAATACAGGGTTAAATCATGATTTGAAAATATTAAAAACAACTTAGTTTAAAATATTTAACTTTAAAACCTCTCCATAGATGTTGGGTTAATCCAGTCAGATGTTTATGGTAGGTAGTATGAAGGCACCAAAAATTCCCCTAAATAGTTTTATCATACATGAAAAGCAGGGTGTCTTTTCAATGTCTTTTTCAACATTGATAGTGTTACTAATACTATAATATAGGGTCTCTGTCTAAATAAATTTTCCACTCAACTGTTACTCAAGCCCAACAGAAGAAATATATCAATTTGATAATTAAAACAAATTCCCTCAGAAAAGGAGCAGAGACAAAAATGAATGACATTATTGCTGTTGATAAAGAAATTGCCAAAGCTGTTCAGGAAATATAAGTTAGCCTACTTTTCCAACTACATGTAAGTATTTATTAAAGTTACAAAGGTTTTCAAATGTTCACGTTCCAATTTGTTTACCGTTTTGCTAGAAATAAATATTTTTGCAAAGTAAAAATAAAGTAGGCCTATAGTAATGAAATGTTGATTTTTCATGGTCATGGAAAAATTCAAAAATGACCTGGAGAAACCTGAAAAGTCAGGGAATTTTGTTCTCAACAAAATGTGGGAACCTTGAAGGGGGGGAAATCGTATGGATAAATGAATCTCCCGTACCATTGTATGCAAAAATAGTATTTTGTATTATTCCCCCTCTAAGGGGGTCAAACGGTGGGTAAATCTATCTGCCATTTGTTTATACATGTCAGTTAGGTTAGGTTACGGTGGGGAAAACAAAGCAATTGTAAGTTGTCTTGTAATAGCAGAAATCTTTCGCTTATTGTAATACTGCCTGGTTGGCTGAGTAGCAGCAGGCCTGATTCTGGTTTTCGTAATTTACTACAAACCAGTTCCGCAGGCAATTGCTGAGATACAGTAGTTATCCAAGTCACTGTACTACCATTGAATGCTACGCTGTTAAGTGATTCCTATATTTTTGCTGTAGTCCTATATAGTCCTAAGTTTTTAGAAAAATTCCTATATACTCTTATATTTTACTGCAAATTGCTGTGGCGAAGAAAAATATGGCAGATACTGGCGAAAGTTCATGATCAGAATCTAGTTTTTCTACAAATTTCGCCTGCGGCGCTCCTAAATTAACATTAAATCTATCATTTCTGGTTTTGTTTTTTAAAAAAATTGCCTACGGCATTCTGTTGATTGTTAATGTTTCCAAAATGTCTTAAAAATGCATTATGGTTAGTTTTTTTTTAACAAAACCTTCGCCTACGGCGTTCTCTTAAATGTTAATATTTACACACATACAATTTTTTAAAAAAAAAATCTGAAATCCACCATTTGTGGCTTAGTTTTTGTAAAAAGTGCTATTTAACAAAAATTGCCTATGGCTTTCTCTTGAATATTAATATTCCTAAGAACGTCTTTAAAAATGCATTATTGATAGTTTTTTAAAAAAAAAGTTGGCCTACAGTGTTCTCTTATGGTTAATATTTACACTAGTTTTGTAAAAAAAAATTGCGTACGTCATTCTCAATATGTCTATTGTAGATGGGCCGCAGAAGTCTGCCATTCTAAAATTAAGTTGGTTGTGGCAAAGTTTGAGAACCGCTGTTTATTTAGTACATGAAAATTTTAATTTTTCTCTGAAATATATGGTGAAAATTTAGAGAAAAAAATCAGATAATTTGTATATGAAGATATGTGAACAAAAGTTTCATATTTGCATGTGAAAAAAATTTTAAAAATTGCATAACTGGCCACATGCCGTTGGGCAATGACAATTAAAAAGTAGGAAACGCTGTAAACTGCAGTCATTTACTAATTTTTTGAGAAAAAAATTCCTATATTCTTCCTATATTTTTTTCCTTTTTCCTATATTTTTTTTCATTTTTCCCAATATTTCCTACACAATTCGACCTCTGTACTGCTTTACAGCCTGCTTTAAGCAATAATCACTCTAAAACCGTTTTATATTCAAGGATTTCTTTGCCTGGCTGAAAGACAGCACTCCGGAATCAGAAGTACCACACGTCTGGGATGAGGAAAAACCACTTACTGCAGTTGGCAAGGCAATGCACAGTCTTCTGGTTGTCCAAGCTTTTCACCCTGACCATCTGTTGGCCACCGCAAGAATGTTCGTGGGCACGGTGCTCGGAGAAGAGTTCATGCAGCAAGCGGAGAAGGAGTTAAACCTGGGAAACACAGTTGAAAATGAGGTAGGTGTGGATGAATCGGCTATCCTGATTGTGGTTTTCGTGGTCCGATCGTGGTTTGCTTCGTTGATGATGTTCTAAAATTTAGCGCAAAATAAATGGGCGTTTAGAAAAGTTTCGTGCCAATTGAACAGTGCTCAGGTATACGTTTTTTTGGTTACATGCTTAAACGCACATGAAATTAATCAGAAAATGCCGCAGCAAAGGTTGTGTCTGTCCAAAACATAAAGATTTGGTGCAAAAAGTTCAGCAATATTTGTATTTTTGTTTGTGAGTGATATAAAAAGCAGTGGCAAAACGGTTTCTGTCTGTTAAGATGTTAATGGCATGAGTTTTTTGTTTTGTTTTTCTTTTGCGATGTTGAAAAATGTTTGAACAGACATGAACTTCAACCCATACACTGTTGAATCTTTCCAATGAATTACATATGTATATGATATTATGTGCATTTAAGCCTATAACCCACAAAGTAGCATATGACTCATATGTTCAATTGAAGTCATTTTGTTTTGCACAAAACTTTAGAACGCCATCAATGACGCCAACGGCAAGGGATCGCGGATAATGTTATCATTCGTTTATTGTCATCGAAATCGCAGTCCCGAACGCTCGTATACAAATACACAGTGAATTCATCGGTTATTATAATCAACAATTCGTTTATTGTTATCATTTTCACTCATGGAGGATTTCGTAAAACATGAGGAATGAGAAGTTTTGGAAGAAAATGTCTAAAATGTTGTCCCATCTGCTATGAATAGCGAAAATTTCGTGGAATATTCTTCCAAATTTTCGATATTCATTTACGAAAATATTCCAATAGCAGCTCCAATGACTAAATCCGCCAATTGTTAGCCTATCTGTGAGTCAAACAGCTGTCTGATGAAAATGAATTTGATGTTGACGAATATGAAAGGTGCATCTTAGTTGAGAAATAACCAAAAAAAATTTGAGATGACAGAAGCACTAATACATTTGCCTTGGTGGAAAGCATAGCTCAATTGATTTTCAAATACTGTATAATACATGCACGAATATGAGAATTTCATTAACAAATTCACGCAAAAAATTGTAAGCAAACCAGTATAAGTGGTTTTTTAGTTGCAATTAGCTTTGTAAAGTTAAATTATGCGATGTACATGTACATAAGAATTCAAATTGAGTAACGATCGCCTTTTCTTGTTATTCGGCTATTAGAATCGTTCGGCTATTGTTACCGAAATAGCCGGGGCCCAATGTGATCCCATTAAGCGGAGTTCACTGTATAAGTTGCTTGACATTTTGCATGTTTCACTTTTGTTATACGATACTCCAATAATTAATTATAAACTAAATAACAAGACTTTTAATCCACACTCAGAGTGTAGTTTGTGCACCATCATAACCACACCATTACTTTTGGATACTTTATTTGGGTACCATGTTTGTGCAGCAACAGTGACGCTCTCAATTTCGATTATTCCAGATAAAAGCCAACACTCCAGTCTTGATGTGTTCAGTGCCTGGGTACGATGCCAGCGGCAGAGTTGACGACCTTGCCACTGAGCTCGGAAAGGGCATCACTTCCATCGCCATTGGGTCCAGTGAGGGATTTAACCAAGCTGACAAAGCCATAAATTCAGCGGTGCGCTCGGGCCGCTGGGTCATGCTGAAAAATGTTCACTTAGCGCCCCAGTGGCTCGTTCAACTCGAAAAGAAGCTGCACAGCCTTCAGCCCCATGCCGGCTTCCGCCTGTTCTTGACCATGGAAATCAATCCACGCTTGCCGGTCAATCTTTTGCGAGCTGGTCACATCTTCGTTTTTGAGCCGCCGCCTGGTGTCAGGGCCAACTTGTTGCGCACGTTCAGCTCCGTTCCCGCTGCACGCATGATGAAGGTAAGACCTTTTATAGGGGACCCTACACGGGCAATATTACTGTCAAATTCGACAAATACAGACAGTAATACTGATCGTGTAAGGAAAATATTGATGTTCAATAATGACGATTATCCGGATTTTCGGATAACTACTGTCAGTATCGAGATATTGGCAGTAATACTGACCTTGTAAGGGCGTTCGTCAGTAAATCTGTCAGTATTGCGCCAGCAGCCATTGAAGACGGACGTGCAATTAACACACGTTGAATTTCGTCAAAGATATTCGTACGAGAACACATTTTCTGCTTGTTTTCCCAATCATCGTACCTTGGCGAGTGACTATTGAAATTATCGTTAAATAAGCCTCGTAAGTCTCCAAATATCCTTTTGCCTTTCATTTTAATCCGTGGTACTTTAAAACCTCACTCAACGGAGTCCGCGATGATACTGAGCTTTTTTACTGACAGTAAAATATTGACCACGTAGGGTCGCGAAAATATTGATGCATACTGACATTTCTACTGCTAAAGTGACTGACAGTGTTACTAACCGTGTAGGTCCCCCTATAAAGTAGTATCGACCCATAATCGTATCAATATCTTCAATATTTCAACAGCTAGGTAATATCTGAGTGACGTGAAGATTCCAGGAAAAACTGAAAACATATTGTGCGTGACATTGCCCGTCATGTTCTTGGTGCTTATGGATCTAACATTTTAACCGATGAAGATAGGACAAAAACTCCTGTTAGAAAGTTTTAGAGCGGCGTGTGATTAGTGTAATGTGTACATTGGCGAAATGTATTTATCAATCGTAAATTTAAGTCACTGATTTTTTGGCAAATTTATTTTGCGGTTGTATGCAGCACTGCATTGCATGGATTCGTGACAGGAAAGCTCGTTACGGCTTATTGGGTAATTTATTTCACGTCATACTCTATAAATAGTCACGGGGAATTCATTTCCCATTTGATGTGGGTGTGGGTCTTTTTCCAGCTTTTCTCAGTCTTGTTCATGATTTTAACACTATTTAAATTGTTTTAATGCATTAAAATCTTGAAAAGAACTTAATTACAGCATGCAAACGAATTGGTGACTCCCAAGGTTTAATGACTTGGCCCCTTCAAAAGTAAACATGAAACATCCGTAAAAGTTTGTTATTTAAATTTGCCTGGAAATTTTGCGAAGTGTCTGTAATTTGTCACTAAATTTGTTTCAATTTAGGCACCAAATGAAAGAGCCCGTCTTTATTTCCTGTTGGCTTGGTTCCATGCCATCATCCAAGAAAGACTGAGGTACTGTCCACTGGGCTGGGCCAAGCACTACGAGTTTAACGAGTCTGATCTGCGGAGCGCCTGCGACACCTTGGACACGTGGATCGAAACTGCGGCAATGGTAAGCAAAATCCGGAATTTTCATGCCGAGAGTTGCCACGCAAAGGCTGTAAAGTGATTCCTATATTTTTAGAAAAATTCCTGTATATCGCTATATTTCACTGCAAACTGTTGTGGCAAAGACAAATATAATAGATACTGGCTAAAATTCATCATGTGATATCTGGTTTTTCATATTAAATCTATCATTTCTGGTTTTATTTTAAAAAGTTGCCTACAACGTTCTGTTATTTGTAAAAATGTCTTAAAAATGCATTATGGTTAGTTTTTTAACAAAACCTTCGCCTACTGCGTTCTCTTAAATGTTAGTCTTTACACACATACAATTTAAAAAAAAATCTGAAATCCACCATTTGTTGCTTAATTTTTGTAACAAGTGCTATTTAAAAAAAATTGCCTATGGCATTCTCTTGAATATTAATATTCCTAAGAATGCCTTTAAAAATGCATTATGGCTAGTTTTTTTTAAATGGTCTACGGCATTCTCTTATGGTTAATATTTACACTGGTTTTTCTAGTTTTGTAAAAAAAAATTTGCGTACGGCATTCTCTATAAGTCTCTTGTAGATGTGTCGCAAAAGTCTGCCATTCTAAAATTAAGTTGGTTGTGGCAAACTTTAAGAATCGCTGTTTATTTAGTTCATGAAAATTTTAATTTTTTTCTGAAACATTTGGTGAAAATTTTGAAGAAAAAAATCCGATATTTGCATGAGAAGAAATGTGAACAAAAGTATCATATTTGCATGTGAACAAATGTTAAAAATTGCGAAACAACTGTCCACATTCCTTTGAACAATTAAAATTAAAAAGTAGGAAACGCTCTAAACTACCGTTATTTACTGATATAATGCTGCCTTACAGCATTTGTTACTTAACACTTTATGATTTCAGGGTCGCACGAATTTGCCACCGGAGAAGGTGCCATGGGATGCCATCTCCATTCTCTGTTATTTGTAAAAATGTCTTAAACATGCATTATGGATAGGTTTTTAACAAAACCTTCGCCTACGGCGTTCTCTTAAATGTTAGTCTTTACACACATACAATTTAAAAAAAAATCTGAAATCCACCATTTGTTGCTTAATTT
>JAQGAF010006399.1:0-10240 GCA_034687865.1 Kryphioiulus occultus | reverse complement strand
AAGAAATGATAATGAAAACGCCTTAGACGAAATTTTTAGAAAAAAAGTAGAACACAAATACAGTTCTTCTAATGTTTTTCATGAGATGCTTGTACGAATCAAAATAGTTGTGCCACAACAAATTTCCACACATTGTGAATTTCCCTGACTTCCACCTGACTTTCCCCGACTTAATGGTAAAAATATCAACATTTCCCTGACTTAAGGGTCAAAATGTCAACATTTCTCTGACTAAATGGTCAAAATGTCAACATTTCCCTGACTTAAAGGTCAAAATGTCAACATTTCCCTGACTTAATGGACAAAATATGACCATTTCCCTGACTAAATGGTCAAAATGTCAACATTTCTCCAACTTAATGGTCAAAATGTCAACATTTCTCCAACTTAATGGTCAAAATGTCAACATTTCTCCGACTTAATGGTCAAAATATCAACATTTCTCCAACTTAATGGTCAAAATGTCAACATTTCTCCGACTTAATGGTCAAAATATCAACATTTTCCTGACTACATTTGATTTCCCTGACTTTCCCTGACGGTATGAATCTTGTACAGTAAACTATGAAGATATCAAAAATCTCTCCAGTCACCCTTTCCTGTTGATGTATCTAACATTTTTTAACCTGGACCACTAAAATGAATGAAAGTTCATGCGAGGATTGATCTTCCTTGATCTTTCATAAGCCGACTGCAAAATTCCTCCCATATAGCAAAACGTTTAACATAACTGACGCAATCTGTTCGGGGAAACCAGCTGGATCAGATGGATGATGTAACCTCAATACCAACCCTTACGTGTTTGTCATGCTAGGAAAAACCTGGAAATACTGGCTATTCCCATGTCAAGAAGAGTCGTAATACATTTCATTCGGAGAGAACAGTTCCACGACCTCTGGCACTCCTGTAGTCACTTACTATGGAAATCACGTTGGCGAGTAAGAACCATTTTCAGCTTTTGTTTTCAGGTATAGTTAGCATAACGCCATCTATCTGTTTGTCAGGTAGACAAAAAACTTCAGCAAGCTATCCTTTAGATTAAAAAATATTGCTTCCACACCCCAAGATCTTGACCAAATTTCACCAGCATTATCATTGTTCCCACGTTTATCTGTTCTTTTATCCACAATATTCCCCATGGCGTTTGGACCCTTATGAACAGCCTCAAAAACTGCGGCATCTTCCAAATTGCTACTTACTATATGATAGTTTCTTCGAAGGAGTACACTTCGGCATTACTTGCAATAAAACTGTAGCTCGAACTGCAATAATATTGTAATGTGGCAGTAATTCTACAGTTTTCAGTTTAGGCTTCAGCTGCAATTTCATCGGTATTTGTTTTATCTCAGACTTCACTTTTCAACACTGAAACACAGCTGTAGTTGTCCCAAGTTGGTTAACTTGTCAGTTGAGGGACTTTTGCGAGAAGACACTGACAGTATGCCAGGTGGACAAACGGGGTCATCAGGGAGACCGCCAGGATTTTAAAGTCTGTTACGATCACCTGTCGTCCCATTGAAAACCTCATCGTCTGTGGGGGTAACTCTTTTCACTCAACATTACACTCCAGATTATCTCTGAAATACTCGAAGTTATCAGTTCATAGCGGTCTGTCACGTGGTAACCAGTTGGGAAAATCACCTGGTGAAATGGCGACATCCGAAATGTCAAAGTAGATTTCCCCACAAAGCCTGTTTAAGGCAAAACCTGCTAAGGCGTTTAGACGGTATTTGCTACTTGAAGTACACGTAGGTTAGTGTGTGTAGTGTAGGCTAGTGCAGTGAATGAAACAACCCATATGCAGATTTTTAAATCAAGTCTGCTTTAACTCGAGTCAAGGTGGTTGAAACACAGTTACATGTACAAGTTAAATATATTAAAGCAATTTAAAGCCACCATGCAGACCATTATGCCTATACTTGGCGAGGCTGCGTGAATGGCTAACTACTGTACGTTGAATTTGGGTTTTATTTTACCACAAAGCCTGTTTAAGGCAAACATGCCAGTGATGTGTTTAGGCCTACTTGATATTTATCCGAAAATCCGGATAATCGTTATTATCGAACATCAATGCGTCAGTACTGCGCTTACACGATCAGTATTACTGTCCGTATTTGTCGAAACTGACAATAATAATGCCCGTGTATAGGGTCTCCATATTACATTAAAATAATTTAAAACCTGCATGTAAATGTAGCAAGGATTAGCAGCTGACTGCTGGCAAGCAATCGTTGGTTACCTGTTGGCAGCTGGGCGACGTCTCCTCAATCACTCAGCCAACTGCTCCGCGAAGGGCATCACTAGCGTTTCATTCGTGGTTTCGTACAGTTTCATACGCTCGCAACTAACGTAAACACGATCCCAACTTACTGGTATTTCGTGTTGATGGAGATCAGGCAAATAACCCTAATGACCCTAATTGGAATGCGTTCGACGTTCCACTCTATGGAATGCCAGCGCGCGCGAGCACGTTCCATTCTCTAGAACGTTCGAAATTCGTATTCGATAGGCTTACCTCTTGGTCAAAACCAGAAATACGAAGACGACGAAAACAACTTCTTCTGAGTGGTTTTCGAGTCGGGGAAAAAAAAGTAAGTAAAACGTAACGACATTCGTGCGTACCTTCCTGCGATGTTGGCAGAGGTCTCGAATGAGGCGGGCGATCGGCTCCTATGGCTTGGCTGCTGGCTTTTGCCGCTAGTGCCAACAAGACGATAGAAACGAGGCCCAGCCTTAGATGGCGACCTAACGAGTTCAATTCGCACATTTTCAGCACACTTTTTCCAGGTCCGCTTATTTGACAGCGAAACGAAACGCGACGCGACACCCGACTCTCGTCACCACATCCAGTCCTTAGAACGACGGACGAGGGCGCTTGCGTCGTCTGCTCGATTTGGAACTTCGACATCGATATATCGATCTCGTGGATCGATTTCCGCTCCGATATTTTTCCTCACGAGCTAAACCAGGAGCGTTCGATCGAATCCGGATCGCGTGACGCCGATGACGTCACCGGTAACCATGGCGACGCGAAGCAATCTCCAAGTGGATGACGTAACGCACGCGCTAAGGTGACGTAATTTCCAGGGCGACGTGGCCGCTGGCGATTGGCTGAGATTGGCACAGCTGTTGAATGGGCGCCAAATACGAAATTTGTTTCATCGTTATAACTGCGTGGGAGTCAGGGTTTCCACATTGTTTTTTGAGAACGAATTCCCTGACTTTCCGGGACATTTTTGAACTTTTCCATGACCGTGAAAAATCAACATTTCATTACCATACTTTATTTTTACTTCGCAAAGATATTTATTTCTAGTAAAATGCTAACAAATTGGAACGCGAACATTTAAAAACATTTGTAACTTTAATAAAATCTTAGTTGGAAGAGTAGGCTAACTCATGATTCCTGAACAGCCTTGGCAATTTCTTTATCAACAAGTCATCACTCAAGTTTTTGAGTAACAGTTTGGTGGATAATTTATTAAGATGGAGGCCCTATATTACGTGTATGGTATTTGTAACACTATCAACGTTGGAAAAGACGTGGAACAGACATCCTGATTTGCATGTATGAGAAAACTATTTAGGAGAATTCCTTATGCACAAGTTTGGTGCCTTCATACAACCTACACTAAATGTCTGAATGGATTAACCCAACACAGCTACTAGGAGAGGTTTTAAAGTTAAATATTTTAAACTAATCATGACTTAATAAGTTTATGGGCATATTTTTGTCAGTTTAATTTTGATCATAAAAATCCCAGGTTAAATTTTACATCTTCCCTGACTTTCCAGGTTTTTTCCAGATTGTGGGAACCCTGGGGAGTCATGAGATAAAAACTCACTACATGTCTCGTATCATTTTTGTTCAACAAAACTCATTGTCATAATATTTGCTGACATCAATACATTATATCTGATGCTGGTTGCATAAAAATGATAAAATCCCTTTATTCAAAGTGAGAAAAGATTATCATAATCTTGATGAATTTCCTATAATTCGTAACTGCAGGAACTGGGGCCATGGTACATGTATATTGTTTTTCGCTTAATGTAGATACAGCTAATGAAGGAATTTATTTTCCGAACACGTTGCGTTGTTTGTTTTAATTATAAAACCAACCTTTTTGATCGAGCTATCTTCACCTAACTTTCTACTATCACGATCACTGCGATGTTTATCAACTACAATAACTTATGAGTGGAAAAGGTGTGAAGTGGGTCTAATCTTCGTAGAAAAGAGTTGTCAGATGTTTTAAAAAGGAAACTTACTTATTTAGTACTTTAACAAAAAGCATAATTGAGTAAAAAAATGTAGGCTTATCACATATATGCACTAAAAGCGAGTAAAAACTCGTATTACTACAAGTATTTTTGCTGTTTCAACATTAAACGTTTATATATATATATATATATATGTACAGCAGCAGCAAATCAACAAAATTTCATTACTCATGTATAAAGACATTATCGAGTAGAGTTGAGTGGTGACCTGATACCATGCACGCAACTGACAGAAAGATTATCTCCATAACACACACAGTCATGGTATCCATTTTGTCCTAAAATATCTATTTTGTATCCATTTGTATCCAACATATCAAAATGTATCCAAATTCCCCTTTTGTTTCCATTCTTCATAATTCGAATTTCGAAATATTTAAAATGTGCACGTGCATTCGTGCGTCACAGCACGTGAGATCGTTCCGTCCGTTCTATTTTCAAATTCGAAATTTCATTCGGATGTATTTTAGATTTTGGAGATTTCGAGCCCATTTGTTTGGCAAAGTATTCAAAATTAAAACTATGGCAATTTAAATCGCGATTAAAATTTCCGAAATTTGAACGGTGCAAAGGTAAGGAATAAAATTTAGAGCCTGGAAAGCCTTCGAGAAAAAAAATCAGCATGGTACGTACTTATTTCTCAATCCATTTCAAGCATCAAAATTGTAAGAAAATGATTATTTTCATTACAACGATGAAAATAACAATTAAACCACCAGGTAAAACCTCCGCCACCACCACCAGCACACACGGGACACGGGCCGCCACCCCCGCAAATGCGTGGAGTTAAATTGAAGAACAAGTCAATAAGGGATTTCAGGAAATCTGTGGACTCCGATCAAGAACTAAGGGAATCGTTAAAGCAATCCAGGCTCAAAGTAAGTACAATTTTTCTGGATTTGACTTACGGCAATACGTTTGGTAAATATAGCAGCCAAAAAAAGTTTTTCGAAATAGCATAAATAGAAATTCGATTTCCCGAGTTAGCATTGGGTCGAGAAGCCAATTCATGCCATTTTGAAAACTTTGCTAAGCAGCTCGAGGAAATCTAGATCAACAAAATCAAATTTGGCTGCTTTCATTTGTTCGCAAAATACGATGAATGGATGATCTGAGGATGTTGAAGTATTACGTCATCACCTTTGGGGGGGGGGAAGGGGTTAATAAAATGCTGAATCGTCATACTGTCATATTAGATTTACAAAATTGTGTTACTAAATCTTGCATTTCTTATTTTATTTGAATATAAATTTTGGTCGATTATGATGAATTCTTACGCAAGGGGTCTGAAAATCGCCATTTTGTGATGACATGAAACTTGAACGTTGCAGTTGTTAGAGAATTTTGAACCAGAAGCTCAACAAAATCAAAATTTAATGAAATTATCTTACGAATTGAAATGGCAGAATCGATTTAATGATGTAACGTTCAAGTATTATGTCGTCACAAAATGGCGTTTTCAGACCCCCATCCTTGTATAAGCATTCGTAATAATTGACCAAATTTCTAACCAAATAAAATAAAAAATGCAAGATTTTAGTTACATAATTTTGGAAAACTAATATGACGATTCAACATTTGGTTGAAAATCGCCATTTTGTGATGATAGAATACTTGAACGGTACAGTTGCTAGAGAATTGTGAACCAGAAGTTCAACAAAATCAAAATTTAAAGAAATTATCTTACGAATTAAATTTGCGGAATCAATTTAATGATGCAATGTTCAAGTACTATGTCATCATTCGTCATAATTGACCAAAATGTATATCCAAATAAAATAAAAACTGCAAGATTTTAGTGACACAATTTTGTGAAACTAATACGATAATATGGCGATTCACAATTAGTTGAAAGCCGTCATTTTATAATAACATATTACTTGAACGTTGACAACGTTGTATTTGTTAGGGAAATCGACAAGAAGTTCAACAAAATCAAAATTTAATGAAATTATCTTACGAATTGAAATGGCAAAATCTATTTAATGATGCAACGTTCAAGTATTATGTCATCATTCGTTATAATTGATCCAAATTTATATCCAAATAAAATAAAAACTGCAAGATTTTAGTGACACAATTTTGTGAAACTAATATGATAATATGGCGATTCAGCACTTGGTTGGAAATCGCCATTTTATGATGCCACAATGCTTGAACGTTGCAGTTGTTAGAGAAATCGACAAGAAGTTCAATAAAATCAAAATTTAATAAAATTATCTTACGAATTACAATGGTAGAATCGATTGAATGAACGAAAGTGCCAAACCCATTTATGCACTGGGTTCACACTCAAATCCTCAAGTCGATTTCCCCTGACAACTTGTCAGTCACATGTCAGTGTCATTTCACGTGAAGTTTAAAAAAAAACAACATGAAAAATGCTGGATTTATCCCAAATTTGTATACAAGATGATGACTAATCAATTGGCCGATGCAAACTAACGTATCTCAATTT
Organism: Kryphioiulus occultus; assembly: GCA_034687865.1. Taxonomy (NCBI): domain Eukaryota; kingdom Metazoa; phylum Arthropoda; class Diplopoda; order Julida; family Julidae; genus Kryphioiulus; species Kryphioiulus occultus. Next base: position 3,498 of record JAQGAF010006399.1, on the reverse strand, counting down.
GCCTGACGTTCCGACCAATTTTCACGAATTACCCGACATTTCCTGAAGCTTTCATGGAGCCCTATAATGAGCCCAAAGATATTTTCACAGCGCTCATAATTTTTAACCTTTTTGACGAATACCAGAGATCTGAACTAAGGCGAAATGAAGCAGCAGCCGCGCCCGTCCGGCCACGACCACCACCACCACCTCCTCCTCCACCATTCCCAGGAGGCAAACAAGAGGCTCGGGTCAATCTGGACCACTTGCCAACACCGAAACTATTCAAGACTCCGAGAAGGACGCTGAGACTCCACTGGGCACCGGTAAGATCACCTCAAATCAAAAGTAGATACTGAAATGTGGCTCGCTAATACATTCAAACAGGTTCAAACATGAGCTATAGTGTATGTGAGTGGTGACCAAAATTTATATATTCTGATCACGGGTCAGAATCAAAATATAAAATCCTATTGAAAACAACGTGAAAAGGGTGGTTTCTATTGGAATCATTTTATTTGCCGGTTGTTATTCGTTCGCTATAGATTTTTAGAAATTATCTTTTCGATTATCTCAAAATCGTCCGAAAACAACACTATCTTGAAGCCGTGTCGTAGTACTTTGGGAAGATTTCGAGGAAATTGAAAAGATAATTTCTGAAAAGAAATTTGAAAATAAAACGAATTATCTTTTCAATTTGCTCAAAATTGTCCGAAAATAACACGATCTTATTTTGGACACGATATTGGATAGATTTTGAGGAAATTGAAAAAAATAATTACTGAAAATAAATCTGAAAATAAAATAAATAATCTTCTAAATTTACTCAAAATCGTCTGGAACCAATCTTGAAACATCTTAAAGACATATCTTATTGTTTTGGAAAGATTTTGAGGAAATTGAAAAGATAATTTATGAAAAGAAATTTGAAAAAAAAAATTTTTTTCGATTTCCTCAAAATCTTCCAAAAACAACACGATCTTGAAGGTAACGGGAAAAGATAATATCTGAAAAGAAATTTGAAAAGAAAAGAAATTTAATTTTCAATTTTCTCAAAACCTCCCGAAAACAACACGATCCCTTAAGTCGTACACATTGTTTTCGGAAGATTTTGAGGATGTTTTGAAAAGATAATTTCTGAAAAGAAATTTGAAAAGAAATTATCTTTTCAATTCCCTCAAAATCGTCCGAAAACAAAACTGAAAATATAATTTCTAAAAATTTATAACGATCGAAACAATCAAAAAAACGATTTGAAATTCCAAATAAATTCATGAAAAAAAAAAGAAAAAAAACGTGTACATCATAAACTTTGGTAGAAAATTGATTTCTGGAAAACTATCGATATAAGATTACGAGAAAGACATCTCGAGAAGTTGGTTTAGACCAACCTTTCATCGCATTTCGAGCAATTAAGGGCATTAGATTATTTCCAGGTGAATCCAACCAAGATTGACAAAGATAGTTTCTGGGCGAAGCAAATGAACATCAGAGAAGGGGCCATCATAAACAGCCTGGAAAAATGCTGCGTGCATTTCGAAAAGCCACCAGATGTCAAGGGTAACAGTCGGGACATTGTGCCGGTAATAACGCCAATGTACCGATCCTAAAAATATTCAATGTTACGTTTCAACCACAAACTTACAGAGAAAGGAGGAAGAACAGCGCAAGCCGTGGCAGAGCAGATCATTGGCAAAGATCCTGGGAGCATGGAAGGAGCTGCTGGTAAAGAAAACTGGACAGCTGTAGAGGGTTAACTCTACGAACCGTAACATTCAACGGCAAAAGTGGATTAAAACATTCACCTTGGTTCGCAGAAAAGCACATCTCGAAGTCCGGAATGAGCCCCGAAGAGATCCGACAAGCGGTTTTGAATTTCGACTGGAAGGACGACAACATACACAACCTCCTAAACTGCCTAAAGACAGCTCTGAACAACCCGACCAAAGTTGCGCTGCTGAATGGGGCCAAAGATAACTACGGGAACATGCTGCGTGCGGACAAAGTGGCCATTTTGGTAAGCATTATTCGGTCCATGGTAGAATCTACAAGCTGTCAAGCAGTATGGAGGTCGAAAAATATATAATTAATACAGAAAAATTTAAAATGTTTGAAGACAGTATGGAAAGACGCAACTGGTTTTTTTTTTCACTATTAAAAATGATGGATTTTAGTGCATGCTTTTCAGAAAAAAATAATTGCGAAGGGAATATTAAAATGCAAAAGGCATGTTTAGTCAGTAATAATTAGAAAATATCACCACTAATAATGGATTTTGCAAATATTTAGTAATGTTAATAATTAAGGAAACGCCATAGGCAATTTTATAAAAATAAAAGTAATCCCGAATAGGGACACCCAAGAAAATTTTTTTTTTAAAAAAAAAGTTCCCTAATGATGGATTTTGCATATTTCTAAACAAATATTTAACTATTTTAATTTTTGTACAAAAAAAGCAGACCGGAAATGACATATAGATTTATTAATGAAAAAAAAAAAGCATTTCAAACTGATCTCATATGATCAATTTTAGCTAGTATCTATCATATTTTTCGATGTCATAACAGCTAATATGACATCGCTCATAACAGTCTAAAATATCTGTAGTATATAGTGATACCTCAAAAATATAGGAACAATTGACAGCCTGTAAATGGCCACCCAGTAAATTGCAAAAAAGTTGACCTATGGAGTTTTTTATTTTTTATAAGCGTATTTCGTTGACCAAAATCTACCAGTTATGATCTAATTCGCTAAATCCGACATTTTCAAGTGAATGCATTGAAAAATCACAATTTTGTAAGGATACAAGTAATTTAACGTTATAATACCCAATTGAGTTCGGCACATTTTTCAGTTGGCGGGCATCCCTCACATCGAGACGTACGTCCAGTGGATGCTGCGGATGGACGAATTCGACACGGATTGCAAGCGTCTTGCTCAGGTATCCACATATTTCGAATTTTTGTTCACTAGACCAAAAAATTTATAAAAAATACAAGCTCAGTAATGACATCTGTCAACCCTTGACCCAAAAACAGCACTCGGACGCGCCTGCCATCGCCATGAACGAGCTCATGACGAATCCCGGATTCCTGCTCACTCTCAAGCTCATCCTGGTCATCGGCAACTCCATGAATGCTGACCTGACCCCGAAAGGCGCGTACGGATTCGACTTGAAATCGATTAATAAGGTTTTCGCATCTATTCGTTTCAACCAGCAATGGTAAAAAATATGGATTTAGTACCAAATTTTTCAAATGTCAATTCACAGCTGGCAAACACGAAATCCTTAGCCGGTTACACGTTCATGGAGTACATAGTCGAGACCATCGAGGACGAATTTCCGAATTTCAGCAAGTTTTGGAGGGAGTTCCAGTGTTTGCAAACAGGTCGGTAACGTCCCGAGCACCGGTAAGTTGCCAAAAGATAGTGGCATAGACAACGAACGCTTTATTCGAGAACAGGCTATCAAGAAGTACGGAGGTAGAATAATAATGGAAATATAGGAAAAAAGAG
>JAQGAF010006398.1:0-10247 GCA_034687865.1 Kryphioiulus occultus | reverse complement strand
AACATCAGCTTGTCCAGAAAAAATGATTAAAGACCTTTTCATAATTCCCACCATCTTCACACTGAATTGGTACACGGATTATAATAATTTGCAACAATTATTCAATTGTTTAGGACTTTTAGGACTTGTTTGCCACCCTGCTTAATTTCATGTACCTTAAAAGTGCGCATGTAAACTTAGTGATATTTAGGCGAGCAACTAAAATGAATTGGAGCGTTTTAATATCCACTAGGCTATATGCATCGAAAACTGATGTTACAAACGTACATCGACTTGCTTAATTGTAACAGCAATTTTCGTTACATTTAATTGAGACTGATCAGATGTTCATGAAGTGAAAAACTGTAAACTAATGTACAAATATTACATACATGTAAGTAAAGTAAGAGTGTAACCTACCTTGTGAAAAGTTTTTCGCCCCTCTGATCGCGGTTTGTCAAGTTTTAAAAGCCACTCGGATGACATCAGCGCAGTTTTCGCACTTACTCTGGCCAGCCGCAAACGCAATTCAACATCCATTATAGAAAAGTTAACTAAAATTAGCGAAATATAAACGACAAAATCAGCGTGAAATGCTAACTGCAATTCGCCAAGTTCAAATATGGCAACGGCGAATTCCACGCTGTTCTATTTTATTTGGAAGGCATCACGTGAACGTTTCCGAGCTCCGTGATTGGCCCTTCTCAAGGCCGCACGTGCGTCGCTATCGGCCTCTAGCGACAATTCGGCAAAACTAAAAAGGCGCCAATTTTGAATTTTCAAAAGGAGTAAATCTATCTAACAAAGAGTATTGAGCATTTGCGTTGATAACAATAAATTGGTTATGTGTAGCACAGCTGTACAACATGAGCCAAAAAAAAAAAAAAATTTAGCATACCCACCGAAGAACGGGATGTAAAACCATAAACGATGAAATATTTTAATCTATGGCACGATCAAAAAATGAAATATACATGTAATAATGTACATAAAACAATCGATTTTAAAAACCTTATTTCGTGTAAAAAAAAGTGCTGAGACAAATAACAAATGCAGTTTGGGGAATGTGACCGTGATAAAAAATCGTTCGAATGGGTGTCGAAGTTTGGAACGTACGTTATTCGGGAATGTAGAACGGACCCTTCGCAACACCGCCATTTTTTGTAGGAAATCTGAACTGAAAACTGTAGCACATATCCCTTAAAACAGGGTTTAGAAAAGGATGCATTAACGAGTATAAAACGTCTTTAAAAAATTGGATACGGTAAAAAAAAAAACTACACCAATGTTCAAACTGTTCTTCGCAGCTCAAAAAATGCAAATAAAAATGCACTTTGTGCGAAGATTGTGCAATTTCCAACAGATTTCTGTACAAAAAAAAGCTGCAACAAATGTGCAGATAAGGTGATGTAAGTTTCATTTTTGTTTTAAAAAAAACTGCCCATCTACTGCAATTTCTTGAAACATTTTTTCGGGATTATTTGTACGTCATTAAACTTTTGTGTAATTTTGAGGAAGGTATCATTATTTTCACGATTGGTCATCAATTGCCCATTATGGTCCGTCATGAGTTTAAAAACGTGCATTACGCTGTAAAAATGTACACTTTGAATGTTGATTGACCTTTCTAATAAATTATTGTCATACAGGTCATCTGATATTTTTTGGTCCCAAAACTTTCAAATGCACCGCGACATAGTGCTAAGGTCCCGATGATTCAATTTCTAGGCAAATTTCTACATGTCTCGTTTTTGAGTAGCACATCGATGCATAAATACGCGCGTACATTTACGCAAAGAACATGATAAAAACGACACGACCGTGCTCGTAACTTCCTCCACGCTGCTACTTTGATACAAAATTTCAACTTGACGATAATCACATTTTCCATACAAGTCGATATCACGATTGGTCCCAATTTTCCTACTTTTCCTACTTAATTTACTCACATCGCCATTTTCCGCATTAAATTTGGACGTTAACGTCAATATTTTACATATACACAATTCTTCGATAAGACCTTCCCTCGTCGAGCCGAATCTTAACGGTCCACAGCGTCTCGTACAGGGTATTTCATCATCAGCTTCGAACCTAGCATATTCACAAAACGTCACAGTTTTCCAGGTACCGTGAATTCAGTCCGTACCTGATCCTAATTAAGAATAAACGACATCGGGTTAATCGCTTCATCTTAACGAGTCCGGAACACAATTTGGGCACAAACACATTTTTTTTTTTCTCTGCGAAAGGACCTTCTCTCCCAGCTTCTGTTTTGGCAATTATCACTGGCGGCGGAACCCGCCGATCCGAAGAATCCGACGGAGTCTCGAGTTTTCTGAATTTGAAATCGAGGGCTCTGCAGGGCCAAGGTGTGACCCACGAACTCGTCCGGGATTTTTGGGGACTTACTACGAGCGTCAAATTCGTATATATAGATATCCACGGTTCCAATCGACAGTCCCGAATCTGCCACGCGACTCTCAGTTCCAGCATTTTTTCTTCATCATTTCAATGAAAGGGCAGTTTTTTTCCTCGGCTGAAACCTAAGGTTTGGTCAGGCTATCCGTTGCCAGATCATCGATCGAGAATTGCCGTCTTAACTAGGATTTTCAAATTGATGCAATTTCTCGGATCGCAAGCGCGTAGCACTCGTGGCGAAGGATGGATCACCGTATACATTTTTGAGAGAGTGCTCACACCGTGGTTTCGCTTCTCCTGTGGTTCAGCGGTTGCAGCTCCCTCTGTCGCGCGTCGAAATCGTTGTAATACTCGTGATCCGAATCTTCTTCGCTACTCGTGGTTTTGCGCCGCACCGACCGCACGCCCGGCACGGGGTTATTGTTCGGTAGTGCGGCCGCCTGCGGTTGCCCCGCGGTTGAGGCCACGACGCCACCGCCGCAACTCGACGGCGGTTGCGCCGATTGTCCTCGTGGCACAATGTGATACTCCGGATTATCCACCAGTCCGAAGTTATTGTTCACCGGAACAAAGTCGGGCACGCGCCAATGGTTGTCCCTGGCTCGACCCTCCGCTGAATCTAAACGACAAGAAATTATCAAATGTTTAAACGCAGGACTTATCGTGGATTGACTCGCACGTTTAAAAACTTAAGATCTGCAATCAGGCTGTCAAGCAGTATGGAGGTCGAATTATATAGGAAAAATAACAAAAAATATAGGAAAAATAAAAAAAAAATATAGGAAAAAGGAAAAAATATAGGAAGAATATAGGAAAAATGAAAAAAAATACAGGAAGAATATAGGAAAAAGGAAAAAAAATATAGGAAGAATATAGGAAAAATGAAAAAAAATATAGGAAGAATATAGGAAAAATGAAAATATAGGAAGAATATAGGAAAAATGAAAAAAAATACAGGAAGACTATAGGAAAAAGGAAAAAAATACAGGAAGAATATAGGAAAAATGAAAAAAATACAGGAATAATATAGGAAAAATGAAAAAAATATAGGAAGAATACAGGAAAAAGAAAAAATATATAGGAAGAATATAGAAGACTACGATTTTTTTCTGAAAAAATCAGCAAATTAGTGCAGATTAGAGCATTTAAAGCTTTTACAATTGTAATTGCTCTAGTTGTTAAACAATTTTTCACACTTTATTTTACTTTGCAGTAAAACATAGGAACTTTTCTAAAAATATAGGAGTAGTTCATAAATATAGGAATCACTTGACAGCCTGCGTACGTTTAAAAACTGAGATCCGCATAATAATACGTGAAAGCAAAAGCGAACCTGCTGCTCGAGTGTCCCCTATGAGATCCATGTACATCGAGGCTGTTTGGTTTGGCAAAGGCGACGGCATCAGGTAATCCTCCTCGTCCACGACAGGCTCCAAATTCAGGTTGCCTACTTTGTTGATATCCCTCTTGTGCTGCATCAACGACCCATTCGACAAATTCAGCCCTATCGTGTCGCTGCTGCTCTCCAAATCTAAATCGTACCCAATAATCTCCAGTTAGATAAAAGCCGGCAGTCGTAGGAGATGGAAGTAAACACAAAACCAGGAGAGAGGAATTGAGGAAGAGAGAGTAAGAAAACAGTGCAGTGCACGAGTGGATATGACACTGGGTCTTCGTATAGATCACGCTTTAAAAATATCTCGTTTTTTTAAATCTAGGCAGTAAATCTGGAGTTAAGTTTTCTTATTTTTATTATTGAAGCGTTCAACTTTTGTTGTTTTTAGTAAAAAAAAATACCTGCAATTTATGAATATATGTTAATGATAAATCGAGTATTGTTGGTCACAACAAACAACAATTTTTGGAGAGTCTCGAAATTTTTGTTTAGATTTCGTGGCTCGTAATATTAGGATAAGTTTGAGAAGCACGGCGATTTAATTGCGGTGAGCCCGACAACATGCCATAAGATAATCGGCGGAAAAATAAAACTGGCAAAAATGCCACACTGTCAAGATTTTCATTATTGTTGATAAATTGCACGATCGTAACATCCAAAGTGGCAATTTATCGCATCGGCAGAATATATTTTGCAGGATTAAAAAGACTCGATTAAAAATTAGCAGTATAACGCGCTTAACCGAAGGAGAAAAATTAGGGGAGCGAACAAGAATTCAATTTGATCAAAAAATGAGACAAATCCTAAGAGCGTGATCCAGTTAGGGGATGGTAAGGCAAGAAACGCGTATCCAGAGCAGGTGTGAACCATGCACCAAACAGTAACAACAACAACAATAAAAGTGTGTGCGAATGTGTCAAATTGGAAAATTATTATACTCGCGTGCAAAAAAATCGTCTCAACTGCATGAATCGAGTAAAAATGTGTTTTTTCACGTCCGATTTAAATAGACAATTTATTCCTCTTTATATCAGCCTCATTTTCATTATTTACGACATATGCATTCGTGTACCCCTGTGGCTATAAAAGTGTTTCTGAATGCAATTTGATTATCGGAGCTTAATCAGGGTTGCCACATTTTTTGAGAGCAAAATTCCCTGAATTTCCAGGTTTTTCCAGGTCATTTTTGGAATTTTTCCACGACCATGAAAAACCAACATTTCATTACTATACTTTATTTTTACTTTGCAAAGATATTTATTTCTAGTAAAATGGTAAAAATATTGGAACGTGAACATTTGGAAAACATTTGTAACTTTGATAAAAATGACACAGCCCCATGGAGAGGTTTTAAAGTTAAATATTTTAAACTAATTTATTTTTAATCTTTTCAAATCACGATTTAACAAGTTTATGGGCATATTTTCGTCAGTATAATTTTGCGCAAAAAACTTCCAGGTCAAATTTTAAATCTTCTCTGCTCTTTCCAGGTTTTTCCAGGTTGTGGGAACCTCGTTAATGAACACACATCCGAACATATCGTTAATTAATGGTTTCTCGATAAAATGATCACTACACCGGAAGTAGCCGCACAAGTTGTACATTGCCATTCTCCGGAGAAACTCAGCAGAAATCCTTTTCACACTAGGCGAATTACAAAGAGGAATAAATTGTCTACGAAACACATTTTTTCCGATTTGGTTTCTGAGTAAAAAACACATTTTTACTCGATTCTTGCGGGTGAGTCGATTTTTTTGCACGCGAGTGCATTATTATTATTTTTTTTTTTTTGGTTTTTTTAATATGAAGTGAGGAGGATCAAGGGGGGGTTGGGGGTACCACCAAAGTCCAAATGTCTTTTCCACATGCAAGCCTGCCTGGTTAGTGCTAGGAGGGAGGTACCGCCTTCGCCCCTCCCCTTTTTAGGGGGGGTAGGGGCAACGGGAACGGCCACGCCCCCTCCTACCTTTACCTTTGCCCAGCAGTTTGAGAGGATCGCTGCTGTACCGTGAGTTCATGCTGTTTTCCCTGGGACGCGTGTTAGGCGAATTGGCGACCGCGGCCGTCAGGTGAGCGTACTTATTGCGGTCGGGACGTCCGGCGCCAAACTGAGGAGAGTTCGTGCTCAGCATGTCGTGACCGATGGTGTACGGGGGCGGCTGAAGTCCACAATTCATCTGAAATTAAATCGAAAATAATTCGTCAGGTGTTGCTATTTGAAATTGCGACTACGCCACGAGTGTCCGCGCGAGTCAGTTTAACAACAAGAAGATACGCCCTTTCACTACGGGGTTCATACCAAAAATCTGCAACACATTTTCCCTGACTTTCCCTGACAAAATCTGATCAATTTCCCCAACTTATCAAATGAAAAATATCGCGCGTACGTAAAATTAACTTTATTTTCTACACTTTGTCCATTCAAGTACATGTATCTAACATTTTTAAATTTTTTCACATGTATATACTGTATCTGATTTGTTTCACAATTTTCATCTAATATTCTTGAAAGAAAAAAATCGCACTGCTGTCCTGCGAATATATTATAATTGAGAACGCCGTAGGCAATTTTTTTTACAAAAACTAGACCACAAAAGATGTAAAAAAAATTACAAGCGTGGTAATATTAACATGAGAGCAATGCCTGAGAACGATTTGCAAAAAAAAAATGTAGGTTTAGTCCTAATGCAATTTTGAAGACATTCTCAGAAATATTAGGCACTTTTTTGTTTAAAAAAACTAGACCAGAGAACAGATTTAATATAAGCAGGGCAAAATTTTTAGAAAAGTCAGATCTTAAATGACGAATTTTAGACAGCACCTGAAATATTTTTCTTTGCCACGACAATTTGCAGTAAAATTTAGGAACACTTTCCTCGACCAACCGAGAAATTGTCTTTCAATTTAAACGTATTTCTACGATGGATTTTAGCCCACTTCTTTAAAAAGGAATGCCGTAGGCGAAATTTTTCAAAAACTCAAATGGAAAAATCCGAATTGTAGGTATCCCACCTGACTGTTTGGGCAAAATGTCCACATTTCCCTGACCTTCCCTGACGGTATGAACCCAGGGTCTGACCTTACACGCGTAGCCTCCAATATTTACCTTGACGGGTGTAAGCGGTGGCGGCGTCATGCTTCCCGTGGTGCTGTTCGAGTTCTGCTGGTTTGGTTTCGGCTGCAGATATTCCTCGGCGTCCATGACCACCTCGGGTCCGTCGGCGTAGATCACATTCAGGTTGCACAGCTCTTTTTCGTCCTGCTTGGTGTACGAGGGAAGCCTCATCAGCTTGTCACCTTTGATCACGAGGTAGCGCCCGGGGTCGCGGGCCATTTTGGCAAAGTCGTCGGCCAGCTCTCGGAACGAAGGCCTGGACTCCGCGTTCAGCATCCAACCTAAACGGGGCAAACAGGAACAGCGGTCATAAGCAGGGTGTCTACTCAACTGTAATTGCATTTTTCCACTATTTTCCAGTTTAAAAAAATACAATTTTTTCGTTAAATAAACTTTGTCCATGATATGCTCACCAGGGGCGGATACAGCATTTTTCGAGATCGGTGCCCATAACCAAAATTGTGCCCCAATTTCCAGAAATTTTTGTAAAAATAAATGAAACGTTAGATTTTATGCCTTATTTCTGTGCGTGAAAAATTTAGTAACAGGCCTAATATTAATAAACGATAAACGCCGTAGGCGAATTTTTTTTAGAATAACTTAATAGCGAATGATGGCATTTTTTTTAAAAAAATCAGACCCACGAGTCATTGGTCATCATTACCAGACACGTGGTCACACTTTTTCAGAAAAATAAATTTGAAATTGAAAAATTTCCAGAATCAAAAATTATTTTCAGTATATTCCAGTATTTTCCATGCGGCCATAAGCAGAGTGTCTACTCAACTGTAATTGCATTTTTCCACTATTTTCCAGTTTAAAAAAAAATACAATTTTTTCGTTAAATAAACTTTGTCCATGATATGTTCACCATGGGCGGATACAGCATTTTTCGAGATTGGTGCCCAAAATATTAATACGATAAACGCCGTAGGCGAATTTTTTTAGAATAACTTAATATCAAATGATGGCATTTTTTTGAAAAAAAATCAGACCCACGAGTCATTGGTCATCATTTCCAGACACGTGGTCACACTGGAATCATTTAGAAGTTAATTGCTTACAGGGTGTCATTGGATAGAATTTTTAGAGCATTTTTCAGAAAAATAAATTTGAAATTGAAAAATTTTCAGAATCAAAAATTATTTTTAGTATATTCCAGTATACACAGTGATAAGCAAGCGCTTGCCACAAAATTGCAATCATCATGTCCGTTCGCATCTGCGGGGATAACCGATCAAACTGATCTAACTTACATTTGATCATGATCATGTAAATATCGATGGTGCAAATGGGTGGCTGCGGAAGTCTTTCTCCTTTCTCCAGCAAATCCGGAACTTCGCGGGCGGGGACGTTCTCGTAAGGACGACCCCCGTAGGTCAACAATTCCCAAACGGTGACGGCTGCGAAACGGGGAAAAATAATATAATGAGAAGTATCGATGCTATCATGACCAGGCTGTCAAGCAGTTCGGAGGTCCAATTATATAGGAAAAATGAAAAAAAATGTAGGAAGCTTAAAATATAGGAATTTTTTCTAAAAACAAAATCAGTAAATTATTGAAGTTTAGAGAGTTTCCTACTTTTTAATTTTAATTGCTCTGATTTTTTTCCCTTCATTTTCACAAAATATTTAAAAACACAATTAAAATTGTCACGAACTAAATAATCGGCGGTTCTCAGACTTTTGATCACAACCGAAGTAATTTTCGAATGGCCGATTTTTGCGACCCATCTACGATAGAGTTATTGAGAACGCCATAGGCAATTTTTTTACAAAAACTAGTGTAAATATTAACATTTAAGAGAAAGCCGTAGGCGAAATTTTAAAAAAACCTTTAGCCATAATGCATTTTTTAATATAGGAATCTTTGGAATATTGATATTCAAGATAATGCCATAGGCAATTTTTTTAAATAGCACTTTTTACAAAAACTAGGCTACAAATGATGGATTTCAGATTTCTTTTCTAAAAAGATTGTATGTGTGTAAATACTAACATTTTGTAGAATGTCGTAGTCTAAGTTGTTTTTAAAATGAACCATCCATAATGCATTTTTAAGGCATTATTAGAAATATTAATAATCAACAGAATGCCATAGGCAATTTTTTTTTAAACAAATCAACAGAAATGATAGATTTACAATTAATTTTTAGAAAAACCAGATCTCAGATGATTAATTTCAGCCAGTATCTGTTATATTTTTCCTTGCCACAGCAGTTCGCAGTAAAATATAGGAATTTTTCTAAAAATATAGGACTATATAGGACTACGTCAAAAAATATGGGAATTATAGGAATCACTTTACAGCCTGCATGACACAAAAATATCAACCGAAAACGAGCTTAAAAAAAGGAAGTTTTACCAAATGCCCAAACGTCGCTCTTGTGCGTGAACCGCCTATGCTGTATGCATTCCAATGCCAGCCACTTGATGGGCATTTTGCCGCCAGCCGCTTTATACTCGTCTTCGTTGATATCCAACAATTTGGCCAAACCGAAATCCGTTATTTTTACGCAACCGGGGGTTTGTACTGCGGAATAAAACGTGAATGAGCTGGCGGCTAAATTGACCGACAGATTCCTGGGTGGAAAAAGGCCGGCGCTTATTTTTCAGCATACCTAAGACATTTCTCGCAGCCAGATCTCGATGCACTAAGCGCTTTTCTTCCAGATGAGCCATTCCCTGAAAGGAATAGAGAGAGATTATTGTAGAGGTTACTTAAAACATTAATTTTCAAAGCAGTTCAACTCCAGCGAAAATTGCCATACACCAACTATTCTATTTATATATATATATAACTATTCGGAAAAAATCGCCTTCAAATGTTTATTCGTTTAGTAAAACCTCTAGAATTGCGAATAACGCTTAATGCCACCATGCTTTAATTTATTTTCGAGAGGTTGCAGTACGCTTGTCACATTGGAGGATAATAAATGTTTCCGAAATGAACTTTAATTATTTGTGAAAGTATGGTTTTATCCATCTTCGCAGTTAATTAAAGAAGTTTATTAAAATAAATTTCTTCAAATCAAATGAAAGTAAATAATTTGTTTTAACGCATTTGTAATAAAAGTAACGATATACTAATTTAATTTCCATATATTTAAAATTTCACCATTACATCGGTATCGGCCAACAACCAGCAATTTATGAATAATGTCGGTAATGGAATATTGGCCTTACTCTTTCTTTTATTCATAAACGACCTTCCAAAATCACATTCTAGTAATTCTAAACTTTTTGCCGATGATTCCAATGCATATGACGAAGTTGAAGAAGGCATAGGTCTATCGGCTAAATTGCAGAGAGATCTGGTCACTTTGGCTTCCTGGTGCA
>JAQGAF010006397.1:0-10248 GCA_034687865.1 Kryphioiulus occultus | reverse complement strand
CCATTCCAACCAGACGTGAGCCGAAACAACGTCCAGCAATTCTTCGGCTCAAAATCAGCCATATTTTCAATGAGACTAAACAAATCTCACAATATCATAAAAAAAAGCGGAAGCATGCTCGAGTTTTCCTTAGTGCAAGCGCCAAAAGCCTTCGCCTAAGCCATCTGCTATGTGGCGGCACCGCTCTGTCGTCACTAGAGGCCTCTAGTCGTCACTCATCCTTGGCCGACACACTCCTCGATCGGGCTCCGTACCATACAGAGCTTCCGTAATAAGAATCTGGTGCTCAGCGCGGCAAATCAGTACAAGTCGGACAAGAAATTTCCAAACAAAACAAGTTCTTGTATTGCGATTTCGTTAGTTTCGACAAATGCGGGCAATAAATTAAACGGCCCATAAATTATCACCTTTTTTCCACCTGGTAATTAACAAAACAACAATACTTGCGAAGAAAAGAAGCGTGAATACGAATGTCAGAAACAAACGTCATAATAAATAAATTATCGATTGCACTATTGTAATATTAACGAGAAGCGACACAATTTCAATTTGCCAAAAATAATGTGAATATTTTCCCCATGCCAAATAAGAAGTTTGATGCAAAAATTTAACTTAGGAAATTAAAAATGTATTATTTTAAGGGTATAACCTTTAATTGACACATGTGGCGCTTGCCACAAATAGAGAACTTTCGTTGAACTTTTCTATAGCTATAAAAGAAGGCACAGAAAGAATTAAGAGCCGTAAATTCAAGGAAACACCTTTTGGTTTCAAATTTTCGTTAACTTATTTATTAAATCGGTACATAAAGTCATATTACATGCTCACTTTCGGTTTGAAATAATGTTGTCAATACGCCCCAAACTGTTTGCCGGTTACGCGTGCGAACGATTTTACAAAATTGAACAATGGACATTGACATTTTCCACAACAAAATGGTGTCAAAACAGGCTATATCGTCAAGAAACGACCACTTTTTCGGTCCCCATTCATCTTTCAGGTTGCTTTCAATTAACGTAATTGCATTATAGCACTGAAGTTGAACGTGACCATTTCGAAATAGGGTACTGCAGCCCTTCTCTAACCGTTTGCAGGTCAACAAAGTTCAATCACTGCAACAAAATTGAACCCAGAGATACATACATGTAAGTGTAAAAGAGTAACATGTCGGGCAGGCTCGTACAGGGTGACTGTTTGAATCTTCCCTAAAATTTCTCTGACTTTACCAGGTTTTCCAGACATTTTTTGGAAGCTTTTCGGGCAAGCAATTTTTATAGATTTGATATTTTTAATTCAGAAAGCACCAAGTCATATGTTTAGCCAACAATATTTTAGAACTTGGGAATCATCCATTCGTTTGCATGCTGTATTGATGTTCTTTTCAAAATGTTATTGTATCTAAGCAATTTAAGTAGCGAAAGCTGGGAAAACCAGGCAAAAGACAGATCCGATTGAAAAAGAATGTCCCAAATCAATTGCTATAAGGAGAACATTTTAGAAAGTATAAATCACAAAATGGTGGATATTAGCCAACAATCTTGTTAAAGGAAATAATAAGGTTAAAATAAATAATTAAGGGAATGCCGTAGGCGAATTTTCTGAAAAATTACAGGAAATAAGGGATTTTTAGTGTAAGTCAGCTTCTTCAGAGTTCACCCTGAAATGACATACAGTGTATTCAGTTTCCCCGACTTTTCCTGGTTTTCCAAGTTTAGGGCAACCCTGTTCTTTCGAAATTATAAAAATTATTCACAGTTAAGGAAACGTTTTGTTAAAAAATACCCTAAGTAGCGAAAAACCACATGTATTACTAAGGAACGCCGTAGGCGAATTTTTTTTTAAAAAAAGCTCAGCGAAATAATGGATTTTATAATGAAGTTTCATTAGGAATATTCGGGAATGTGAATGAGTGTCCGCGGTTTTCGAATACCCCCTTTCGGGGACGTCCTTTATGGATGTCCCCTTAGCTATTTTCATATATACATGTATAAAATGTGCTTGGAATGTTGTTATTTATAGAAACGTCATTTTTGGCAATTTTCCTTAGAATAATTTTGCAAATATTAGCTAAATGGGGAAACTTGCGAGTTTTAAAAAAAGGATTCCCACGAATAATTTTTGGCGAATTTGGCGACATTTTTTTTTACAAAAAAAAAATCAATTGCCCACATTTCTTAAAAAAACAACCTGATAAGCAATGTTCCTAAGAATAATTTTGCGAATATTACCTAAGGGGGGAAACTTGCGAGTTAAAAAAAGGATTTCCAAGAATGATTTTTGGCGAATTTGGCTAACTATTTGGAAACGAAACTCAGCAGTGTTGGATTATAGCCTTTTATAGCCTACATTGCTACAAAAAGTCTGATAAGCAATTTTCCTAAAAAGAATTTTGCGAATGTAAACTGAAACTTGCGATTTTTAAAAAGTATTCCCCGAATAATTTTTGACGAATAAGTTGGTATTTTTGAAAACAAAAATCAATAGTTGTGGATTAATACTCACATTTCTTACAAAAAATTTGAAAAGCAATTTTCCTAAGAATAATTTAGCGAAAGTTAACTGGAGGGGAAACAGATGAAAAAAATCTTCCCAAAAAATCTTTGGATGCAGTCTCAGAGAACGTAGTAGGCGCAAGTTTTCAAACAATACTATCAAAAACGAAGGTTAAGCACAGTATTAGATAGTTAAATAATACCCGCTAAGACTTTAAATGCCCCTCATGCGACATTCCCTCAACTTTAGTGATCTACACTTGAGTGCAAAAAAATCGACTCACCTGCATAAATCGAGTAAAAATGTGTTTTTCTCAATCTCAGAAACAAAATATCCGATTTAAAATCGGAAAAATGTATTTTGTAGACAATTTATTCCTCTTTATAACTCGCCTAAATGCATAAAATTCCTTATGCATATTTGAGGCGCAAAATGTCGGACTTAGTGCAACCCAAATTTGCAATTTTTATGACATATGCATTCTTGTACCCCTGTAGCTATAAAAAGTGTCTCTGAATGCAATTTGCTTATCAGAGCTTAATGAACACACATCCAGACATATTGTTAATTAATGGTTTATCGATAAAACGACCACTACACCAGAAGTAGCCGCGCAAGTTGTACACATTTCTTCAGAGAAACTCAGCAGAAATCCTTTTCAACTAGGCGAATTATAAAGAGAGATAAATTGTCTACAAAACACATTTTTCCGATTTTAAATCCGACATTTGGTTTCTGAGAAAAACATATTTGAACTCGATTCTTGCAGGTGAATCGATTTTTTTGCACGCAAATGTAGTTTTGTATAATGGAGAAAACAAACAGTGGTAAATACAGTAACATTTATGCGGACAACCCCATGAAAAAATGTTTTTTGACCTAACACCATCAAATAGAAATGAGTGGAATTGAAACAAGTACATTTTTTTTAGTAAATTAACTAGTTTTGCTTAATGGAGAAAAACTGAAACAGTGGTAAATTCAGTAACATTACTGTGGACACCCTCAAGAAAAACCGTTTTTGACTTGACATCAGCCCTGTTTAAAATGCGTTCCTTCAATGCAGTGTTGAATAAGTAGCATTACGCAGTACTTGCTTACTTCACCAAACTAACATTTTTGCAACAACGATCCTGTTCTAAAATGGACATACAGTAGAAATCCCCAGATCCCCAGATTTGCACAAACTAATTTGTTTTCTGATGGGGTGGGTTAACCCAGCAAAGCTGGATTTGGAGGGTTTAAGGTTGGTTCCAGCACATAACACAGCTCCACCCAGCAGTTGACACTCTTGAGTGGTCCATGTCGTCAAAAGACAGCAGTGTGAGGGCGCTGTAGTCGCCATGGAGCCATAATCTGGGGCCTATAAATAACTGATGTCATTTGGCACGCAATCTTTGCCAGACATTTTTACACATGCCCAGCGAAGAAGAGCTAGCAAACGGTTTCCTAGGTAACTACCAAAATACCAAATCGTTTTATCACCCTGGCATGTAAGGACTTTATGCCAAATGCGATCTGCTTTAGACAAGAAACACGAATCAGTGCATGAGCCAGGAGGAAATTGAGAGCGAATGCAGCGCCCCCTATAAGCTGGGGGACCCTAAGGGATTTCCCCCCACAGCCAACCTTATGACGTGCATAACAATTGGCAGAGAAAAATCCCATGCTAAAAGAGCAAAGATTGAGGCCAAAGTGAGACGAATTGTAGACAATAAAAAAACGAGAAATATGGCGGTGTGGGAGAAGCATAAGAGCGTGTAACAGTTGAAATGTTGTTACCAAAATCGTAAAAAAAGCAAGGGTGAACCAGCTGTTATTTGCGACTGCAAGAATAATAATAGCGATAATAACGACGCGTGGCTTTTGGGGGGTGCAGGGAGGACCCCCCCTGAAAACACCTGCGCAAACTGGACCCAGAAATGACCCAAGGGAAAAAAATGACCGCTAGTTTTCAACCGCAAAAAATGCATAGGCAACAATGGCGCGATTTAATCAGCGAGAAAATAATGGAACGTTCTGGGTTATGTCATAGCAACATCGTGATTTTATAATCAAATCAGCATTCGCCATAATTATCACCTTAATAATTATCATAATTATCGTGTAATTATCATGTAATTATCGTGTAATTATCCACATATGACGTCAGTGATCGAAAATATGACATTTAGTGACACAAAAGCAAATTTTCAATAAATAAAAAATGTTGTAGGCTAAATTGGAAGAAAAACATGGCAGATGATGGATTTAAAATTTAAACCAATGTATCAACAACAAAAAATGATGACAACATTTGGTATTATGACGTCAGTGAACGAATATGTGACGTATGTTACATTAGTGACACAAAAGGAAATTTCCAAAATAAATATATATTGTAGGCGAAATTGGAAGAAAAGCAAGGAAAATGATGAATTTTAAACTAATTTATCATGCAAAATGATGACTTAACATTTGGTTTAAGATGTGAATGATCACAATACTTGAACGTCCCCATTATCATTATTTCAGGTTTTATAAATTTGTTTTAATTAACTTGTTATGACAATTTTGAGAAAAGACCAAGAGAAAATAAGATTTCAGGTTCATTTCCTACATGAAAAAATCATGAATTTTAATCTGTTTTTTAAAGTAAAAATTATCTCAGCATTTGTTCGACCCCCAAGATGATGACATTATACTTAAACGTCCCATTACCATCTCATAATTTTGTTAAAACATGTTGAAATACATGTGTATTGAGAAAAGACAGCGAAAATTATTTCAGGTACATTTTTACATTTTTACATGACACATTTTAACCCAATTGTTGCTTTATAAATTGTTAAGACAATTTTAAGAAAAGACCAAGAAAAGTAATATTTCAGGATTATTTTCTACATGAAAAAATCATTAATTTTATTCTATTTTTTAAAATAAAAATTAACACCGCATATGCAATTTGTAAAATTTGTGAAAAAACCAAAATATTCAATTCAATTCAGTACCCTATCAGTAAGTGAATACGTAATATTTTAACCAAAGTTCAGAAACAAACTGTATCACAAACATTGAAATCGAATTTGGCACACCCTGTAAAGTGACATTGTTTCACTTGTTCTGAATAACATTGTTTATAAATTAAGGTTTTTTACAGAGTTGATGAACGATGGCTTCGTTGAAGACCAAAGTGTAAGCTAATACTCAGCATCACTCATAAGGCTCATTTAGCTTAAATTAATGGACAAAGTAAGAAAAAAATGAAAAGGGTTTTTGCACCCAAACTGGAGTTTAGTGCATAGGCTTGATTGGCGCCAATTTTATTTCACGACAAATGTATCCACCGTTAATTGGCACTTATCTTTGCTTTAGTGCTGACTAGATAGTAACTATTGTCTCAGGTCTTTCGAGTGGAAAGTAATTGTGTTAGGCAGTAAAAAATATGACAAGCTCACGACAATCGTTGAAATGGAGATGACGATCCGAGCCAAAAATAATAAAAAAAATAACAAGAATAAAAAAAAGCTAAAATTACGAAATCATCGAAAGGAGGATGTCGCTGGATAAAATCTGCCAAGTTCGTGCCTGTATTATTAATTAATGTCAAGCTGAAGACATAAGGCAGATGCTAGATTAAAATAATTCAATTAGTCAGTTGCCTTATCATAAATGCAAAGATTTGTCAGCGGATAAATATGGCGACGTGAAAATAAGGAGATGATGACAAGTTTGTTAAAACTCTGATTAATGACCCAGTAAATGAAATGTCTTAAAAACATTTTTACAATGAATAATCAATTTTCTTAGCTGTGAAAATCCTTTGAAAAGCACTGCAGTGCAAAACTAAACAATTGTTAAAAATTCTAAGAAACTTAAGTTTCAACTGGGTGTCTGCATAATTGGGTAATGGAAAATTAAAGACATTTCAATGGCTTTCTCAGAATTTTCAAGCCTTTTGTCATATGGTGTTATATCTCTTTTATAAAGAAATACAATAAAATAAAAAAATGTCAATTTATGATCAAGTCATTTTAGCATTAATTGGTATTACGTAGTTACTAACACACAAAAAAACTTTCTTACCATTAAGCTTATTTTATAATATAAGGTGTAAATTTTAAGATCATTTTTTAAAATTCGTTTTAAGCAGACCCTTACACACTTAAGCATTCATAATATCCAATCAACCCAAATTGTTAACCTCAAAATACTTTTGATATTTTCAAAAACAAATTAAAGCAATTTACACGATGAAAGCAACCTTTCAAACAATTTGGACATTTAGCATGTTTTATCTAATTTCACAAATTTGTCTATTTAAGATCAACAATTATTTTTAAGCAGTTCTCGGCATACTAAGCATAAACTATTCACATGAATAAAATATAACGCCCAAACTTCCAGAATGGATAATCTCATAAAATAAGTTTGATATTTACAAAAAAAAACAATTGCAAAATAATTTACCCAATTAAAACCACATTTTTAGCAACTTTAACGACGCTCAGCGTGGTGTTTTAGCTCATTTTACAAATTTGTCAATTTAAGCTCAATCTTTTTAAAAATTGGTTTTAAGCAGTTTTTAACATACTAAAAATCGTCATCACATACTACCCACAGATCTCAAAAAATGCCCATGCAATCTATTAGCAATATCGCAAACTACCTTTGATATTACCTTAATAACTCCAATGATTAAATCAATCGTAAAAAATGACCCCTAATGCTAATTTTATTGTCTTTCAAGGTCTAATGACTTTGACACCTTGTTCAACACCTAGCACAGTTGATTTGATAACCATTACCAAAAAAAGTTTCAATAATTAAGTTTGACCCTAGCCACCGTTGGAATTATTAGCAGATCATGACAGGTTAATGAGCGATATCTTCATCCCATATCGTTATCTAATCACCGAATAACTAACCAAGACCTGGGCAGCAGGTTCTGTAATGTGAACCAAGTTTTAGATGTCATTATCGTTTCATGTAATTACCAGGTTATGTAATTGGCAATCTGAAACTCGAATCGTAGGCTGAAATTAGCAATTTATCGATTACGTGTAATTACGAAGGTTAACCTCAAAATTGCGGACAAATTGATAATTTGCAAATCCAGTCCAGCGCGGAGTCCAATAAAGATAAGTTCTCCAATGGAGCAAATCGCCTTATGCAATGGTCCATCAACAACAATCAGTAAATGGACAAGAAAAATCCTAGCCTCGAAGCAAGAAACAGCTTTATTTGCAGGAGAATTAGATGCAATAAGCCCGTGTAATCCGATTGGTAATCTCGTTTAGTTACTGAGATAACTGCTGATAACTTGTTTTCCAATCCTAAATTAAGCAAAACAAATCCTAGCCTCAAACAACAAAAATCACTGAGGAACTCCCACATTACCCATAACTTAGGAACAGTTTTTCAACAAATTATGAAAATTTCTTAAAAATTTCATCATAAATGTCATACAGTAACTTAGGACCAGGTTAGCTGTTTTGTTACGTGTACCTCTGCCACTTTACCTTTGCCAATATTCATCTAAAAATTATCAAAATATATTAATATTTTTCGACAAAGGTACCTTCAAGTATAGAAAGTATTATGGCCCAACATTCCATAGTTTAACCTTATTACCCAAAATCCACCTATCAGAAACTTAACCAAAACTTGATACCCAAAAATTGCTTGTCAAACATTCCTTGATACCCAAAACTGTTTGTCAAAAATTCATCGGTACCCAAATCTGCTTGTCAAAAAGTCCATGATATCAAAAACTGAGTTTCAAAAAGTCCATGATATCAAAAACTGCTTTTCAAAAAGCCCATCATACCCAAAACTGCTTACGCAAAACTACTATTCAAAAATCATTTATACACAAAATAGCTCAGCAAAAAATACTGAAATACCCAAAACTGCAGCAAACAGTACATCATACCCAAAACTACTTATCAAAACATCCATGATACCCAAAACTGCTTATCAAAAGTCATTGATACCCAAAACTGCTTATCAAAAGTCATTGATACCCAAAACTGCTTAACAAGAAAATTAATTTTACCCAATTCAGATAAAATATTACATTATCTGCAGAAATGCTGTATTTGATCAATAAATACCAGTGCTTGTTAAATACTGTTTTCTGACTTTTTTAGTATTTCGGAAAGACCTACAAGAAAATTGAAAAATTGGATCCTGCCATTGCAAATATGTATTTTATACACGTAGTTTTGTTGTCTAAATTAGGGTGTACATGTAAACATGCACAATACGTGTAATTTGAACGTGTAATTTAATAACATTGTCCGTTGCTTACATAGCGAAATTTAAATTACATGGTGCCACTAAAGTATTTAGCTCAATATCAGCATTAATTATGGTTTAACCGATATGAAGCTTTAGTGAGGTGATAATTATAAGAAAATGTCTCATCATCAACTTTTAGGTCCAGCAATGTGTTACCCAATCCTTGAATCTGAATCGATTTCAAGGGATTTAATGCTGAAAACAAAGCTTTTTCTCCTGTGTTTTTAAGCCTTGTTTTATTCTAGGTAAAACAAATGACTCGCGTATGGCTGTTGTTTCCGAAAGCAGGAAAAAGGTGAACAAACGGGTTGAAATGCACTCGACTTATTTACGAAATGAAGTGAAAAGTCAGCCCACCAGGGGGCGGGGGCAGCAACACCAACACAAATGGCATTTACGAGCATTGCATTCAAATCTAAATCACAAATGACAACTTGGAAGTGTGAATTATATCCCAGCTGCATCTATGGCTTAATCAAAACGAGTGTAAAGGACTTAACAGAAGAAAAAACCAAATAAAACTAAGTGAAAAAAAAATAATTTTCTTACTTTACGTCTTCGGCACTTCCCTCCCTGAATCTTCTTGGGAAGAATTTTTCGAGCACTTGTTGGAGTTGATGACCAGGACTGCTGGGTGTACTTCGGCCACGGTCTGAATGATAATCACCCAATTCAACCTGGAATTAAAAATTAAATTAATTAAACGAACTAAAGACGTTAATAATATGACAAAAATAACACGTTGAAAATACTTCGTTGTTTTAACGTCATTGTAACTTATTGTAACGAACAATGTTTAATATTGTTTTAAAACGCGAAGAAATTTCAAATTGTCAATAATATTACATTACTTCGTTTGATACGTTTTCCTGTTATTCTTCAAATATAGAGATGATTTGCAAGTATATATACAGGGTGTTTAAAATCAGTCGCAGATATAAAGGGTTGCAGTAGTCATGAAATCAATCAAAAACGACTATGAACATATATAAGACCCATGACTACGGTACATTATGCATTATTTGATTAGTTTTGGACCTAAAGTACGTTCATAGGGACGTTTTGGATATAGAGTTCATGACTACTACAGCCTTGTATATTTGAGACAAAGACTTCACAGACGTCCTAAATAGATAAATTGCAATATGCGCGGTATTACACGATATCTGAAATTTAGTTTACTTACAAAATATACGTGATGTACATTTCAACCATTTCAAAAGTTTAAAACACTCACTGAAATAGTAATTTAATTAACAGTAAGTAGAAAAGTTCCAAAACAGATTCAAATCTTGTCATTACTATATATATCAAAACTTAGTTTGATTTCCCACATGGAAAAGAAATGCATTTCGAAATATATAATATGCATTGCATTTTGAAATGGATTTCCTGAGTATTCAACAATTTATATTGCAATGCATTTCATAATGCATTTCAAATGTATTGCAGAATGCATTTCATGATGTCTTC
>JAQGAF010006396.1:0-10250 GCA_034687865.1 Kryphioiulus occultus | reverse complement strand
TAAATCGAATTCGATCGAACCAAAATCGAACGAGCCGTTGCCATGGTTACGACGAGAAAAGAACGACATCTGGAAAGAGTAATTCAAATCGGAACGAAGTAAATGCGAATAAAAAAATTATCAGCATAAATTGTTGATATTTCTGTCAATCATGCACTCAGGTAAGGTCTGCTGAATAACTGGTAAGTTAATTTTTTATTGTTTTGCGTGTTTTTAAAAAATATAGTATAAAATAAAAGGTAACACGAGGATAACATGAGGAATTTAACTTTGAATTTAACTCCTTCACCGGCTTAATGCATACTAGTAACTAAGTTGCCAAAAAGCTGCTTCAAAGACAAACAAAAAGCATGCTAACAATTAACTATGCCAAAGTATTTATATTGTGCAATCATTGTCAAAAAGTTGTTACTTTATAGATTATCTATTTAAATGTAACGTTAGGGCCATGTGCTTCTCCTATCAAAGAATGTTTGAGACCAGACATATCGTTACTGCATTCTCATTGTCCAACACTTTGTAGACTGATCAGGTTATGAAAGTGGAACGTATGCGCCAGGCCATCCTTAAAGGTCAGAAGGTAGATTTTGCTCGGCCGCCTCTTCCAAGTACGGTTCAACCAAGAATCCATGGCTACCCACCACCACCAGCTCACTTCATACCCACAGGACCAGCAGCCTGGGCTAATGCGGGACGAGGCCGCAGTAATGTGGGTAAGTCAAGCCTGAGAAATAGTTGCTCTCATGCAAGTAGAGCCAAGAGTTGACGTATTTAACAATTCTTTAGCCGCAGCTGGACGTCGCTCTGTTTTAGCTCGTGGTGGTCAGTTGGAAATTGCTGGCGTGGTCGTTGGTAGTTGGGGACCCAACTACGGGACTGGGCTGTGTAATCGAGGCAGTGGCGGTGGAAACATGCATATGGCGCCGCAAGTTACTTCTGTTGGAGGGCCACGGAAACCGAAACCGCCTTACGTTCCAAGGTGAGTTTTAATTTTGTGGGACCTGGACTGCTACTCTGAGCATAGATCTCTCGTAACAATCATACCAATTTGAAAATTGTTGTAATCGTAACAGACAGGGTTCATACCATCAAAGAAAGTCAGGGACATGAAATGTGGATAGGTGCGAAAATAGGCCAACGTTAAAAATTCCACAAACAAACAAACAAACAAACATGAAATGTGGTCTGGTAAAGTCAGGGAAATCTTGACATTTTGACCATAAAGTCGGGGAAATTCAGGTGGGAGTCAGGGAAATTCATAATGTCTGGAAATTTATTGTGGCCAACTATTTAGAAAAGCTGTATTTGTGTTCTACTTTTTCTAAAAATTTCCCTTACGGCGTTTTCATTATCCTTAATTTTCCTTATCAAAAAGTCACCTAATATGCAAATCTGGAAATTTTCCAAAAAGTATCTGGAAAACATGGAAAAGTCAGGGAAATTCAATTGAAGATTTGGCTAGTCTTTCTGACCGAAAAATACAAAAAAAAGTAGTCAATTGTAGTGTTGCAGATAAAGTTAATTTTAACTAATGTGAAATTTTTTATTTGATAAGTCAGGGAAATTAATCAGATTTGGTCAGGGAAAGTCAGGGAAATGGAGTGGCAAATTTTGGTATTAACCATGTCAGAGTATAATGCGGCTTCCCTGTTTTAGGTATGGAAGTGCACCACCAGGTGGATTCCCTCCCATCGCAGTTGGGAGAGGCTATCCTACTTACAGCGTTCGACGCACACCATTGCGTATTCGGCGGCCTGTAGGGATGCAGTTCCAAAACAACCGCAAAGTAAAGAAAGGAAGGGGGGCAGGCAGCGGCGTAACGACTACAAATACTAGCGGAAGTGCGAAAGGTAGTAATCAGAAGGCAACAACCGTTCCTGGGGATTCTCATTCCAACCAGGTGCCAGCAGGTCGAGGATGCTCTGTGCAGTTAGCAGACAGGTAAGCACTTCTAACTGTATGCTGGAATGGTGTCCAAAAGCTGATTTCTTTTTAATGTTGTCAGTATGCAAATATGTAATGTTAGATATTGGGGTAACATGTGCGATTGTGGCAAAGTGAAGTTACCTCGGGTATTTCAGAGAAATACACAGATAATTCTTTGGACGACTCCCTAACTATAGCTGATCCTTGGCATGGTAAATGAAAATAAGAATTAACTGGGCTACTCTTGAAATGTCATCCCTTACTTCCAGCACTACTCCTGGTCAGCTCATAGATGCCAAATCGGAAAGCAGTCCTGCACCAGCTGTAGACGAGGATCAGTTTGAGGATGCTGCTGGAGATCCCAAGGCTGTTAAACCTAGTCCAACCATCATGAAGAAGCCGACCAATGGAGAGGGGGCTCCGAATGGCGAAGTGGCCGATGTGGAAAGCCCAGACAGCGGTGTCAACGTTTCTGTAGCTGAATAAGTAGTGGTTTGACTGACTGCATCGCTCTGATCTTTATTCTTCTCACAAACATCTCCTTTCTCTTGGTCGAATCCTCCCTCTCGTTCTTAAACTGCTGCTATGTGGGGCTGTTTTTGCCACCAGTTTTGAGGGCACGTACAGAACTTTTCCTTGACGTGCCGCTGCTTTGAATTTTCTACAGAACTTTGTGCGGAGAAAAATCAGATTTATTTTTGTATATTTGTTACTCGGTTACAACTGGCATAAATCTCGGGTGGTATGGAATGTGCAGTGACATCACCGTCATTGTTGCGCTCGAGAACGATGGCTATTTGTATTTTCAAATGGAACACTTGTTATAACCAATCGCCGACGATGATCGCAGCACGTTTTCTTTTTCTTCGGGGAATCATAGCTTGCTTCCTCTGCCAACGAGGAGCATGATTTTCGTGTTGTTTCTTGGTCAGAGGGAAAATTTCAAGACGCCCGATTCGTAAAACGCCACCCACTGAAAGCAACCGAATTACAAGATAGTTTTATTTCCGCGCATCACTATTGGATCCTAACTGTATTTGTCTCTTTAGCTTAGTTTGCACATGTTTATCATGCGCAGTATCTGCAGTGGCTTTTCAATAGTCCTCAATTGCCACAGACAACACGTGCTGGTACATTTCTTTGTCATTACAACCACTGCGTGGGGGAACTTCTGGCCCCCTTGAAAAGAAATGTCATATTTCAAATCACATTTCACCGTTGTTTCCTATGCCTCTTTCCATGCCAACCATTCAAGAATAATGTACAAGCAGTGCTACTTTTGGTTTTAGGAAAGTTGTTTGTTTGAAAAGCTATGGGAAAAACCAGGTGCCCAAATTCAAGGCTGGTAACTTCTAAGTCAGTCTTTGAAGTTTTCTTGCATCTAAGCGGTAAAGCCTTATCTTTGCAGTAACTAACCAAGAAGTAGCCATTCTATCTCTAACATGGCGTCAATCAGTGAAAGTTGTTGAGCTGTTCGAATACTTGTCATGCATGCATCGTATGGACGTGTCGCGTCCATAACCGACACTTTCCACAGTGAAATTTTCTTCTGATTGTATTAACCCTTTTCAAACTTTTCGCCCACTTGCTACATGGGATTACCTCCAGGCCATCAAACGTCATGTCGCGCATAATTCTTGAATGACTGGCTCTCCTTCTCCCTGAACAAATTTTGCTTTAGCCATTATCAATTGATTCAATGAAGAGCCCTCTATTAGACATTTAATGAGAAAATGCCTGCTCTTTGTAAGCGTCTTACTTTCAGTTAGTATTGTATTTAATCGATTGCTTTTTCGCCCACATTGGCGAACAATTCTTGAAGATGAGTTCCGTGACTCTTCGGTAGGTTTCCGTGAGGAGTTCGTTAAATTTTTTGTTTCCTCCCCTGTAGCCTTAGACTGTCAGTCTATTATGTCATTGGGCTTAGCGATAAACTCGACCCTGTTCCCACTCTAATGTGGGAATGCATTTGCAAGCCCTCTGCCACTACACAGTGGCACCACGTTAGCTGCACTGTTAACTTCATGTTGGCGAAATGATCGCGGTATTCTCATATCTTTTTTCCTGCGTTCTTTAGCGATAAGAGGAGGAGGGATCCGGCCCTCTCCTGCCTGCCTCAAGCTATTAAAAGGCCGGATGCATGCAACTCATTTCGCTGGCCAGCGAATTGCTATTCAGCTGGAAAATTTGGGCAACAGCCCTGCCTCCCTGGAAGGCAACACTAGGTGTATTGTCGGACAGCAAGAATTCAGCTGGTCTCCCCCGTTCAATACATTATATATACTATATATATCGTATAATTCAGTAAATGCTAATATTACATGAAGGCATGAAGCCAAAAATGGCCCAGAGAATGTTGAACATATTCTGGACCAACATTAGTAATCTTTGAAAATTATGTGGTATTTACTGCTATACAGAATGACTGTTTTAGGAAGTCAAAAGAAGAGCATTCAAGAATAGATAGGACTAGGTGGGTGGGAACCACAAATGTTGTGACAGTATAAATATACCTGAAAGCATTTCTGGTTATTTTTGTTTTGAACATTATCCCACATGAACGTCTGCACCTTCTTGGTCTAGATTCTCAAAATTGTTGCAGCTAAAGTACAGTAGTTGTGATTGCTGTGTAACAGGACTAGTTCACAGAAGTAGGCTTTGTATGCATGCAATTCATGGCCAAAAGGGTCGTTTTTTTAGTTTTGAGTATTTCTCTGAATCTTTCAGTCATCTTCTCTGGGCCTTTTCATGGTCGTTTTGCCTTCTTTTCTAAATGTGTTGTTAACAATTTAAGAATCGTTTAATCGGGCAGCAGCCATTAATCTTACGGAAAACAATTGAGTTGGGAGACATTCAATTCCGAGGGTAAAATCCATGGCTACATTCACACGATTTCGATATAAGATTTCTCAGCTGCTCCGATTGTAATCTCTCTTTCTGGTAGATAAGAAAAAGTGTTATAATCCATTCCCCCTATAATAATAATATTAATACTACTGTATTCATATTTTCTTTATCGTACTTTTACTGGTTTGAAATAATTTCACCGATTTCTCTTTTCCTTCTGCAGGTAATTATTAGTAACTCAAAATTGGGCTGTTTTATAAAAGAGGAGCAATAAGTAAGATGACTTATGCTTCACATTTGTACTTGCGTTTACTACGGAACATGCTAACTTTTTGTGAAGGATTGAAATTGGTTTGATTTGGGTAGTTAAGCGGAATCAATATTGTATCCCCTCAGGCCTCGAAATGGAGATTTCAAATGTTGAAAACTTGAATGAAGGAATTTGAGGAAATGTGAATTTCCTTGCAATCGAAAGAAATCGAGGAAATGCAACCATGCTTAGAATCTTACAAAGGTCACAACCTGATCGTAAGATTACGAGTTTAGCACAATTCTTGGTGTTGAAAAATTTATATCAATACTTTGTTTTAAGAAATTAAGTCAACTGCAAAATGCACAGATCCTAACCAGGATCCAACTTTTGCAGATATTTCAATAAATAAAACAATTAAACCATTGCAGATATTAAGTATAAAATCGCTTTTAAGACAATAATCCTGGTGGTTTTCACGAATTTAGTAATTACCGATAAGTGGTAACAGAATCACAACGAGCGTACCGAAATTTGCTAATGTTTCGTAACCTCCATTGGCTTAACTTTGTGCCTCTTTTTAAAACAACCCAAACAGAAAACTCAATCTAACCCCGATTACCAAAAAAAAAAAAAACGCGGAAAAATATGGATAATTTCCCAAAAATGTACGTTTTGTTTCTGTGTCTTAATATCCTGTTTCACTTTAAACGCAAAAATCGATATAAAGTAGAAATAATATTTGTTAGCAATGTTCATGCGAGTACAAGTGCAACAATTAGCTAAGTATTCATTGGTGCACCATTTATTTAGTAGTAATCCGATTTTCTCATAATCGATTTTTCCAACGCAGTGTAGCCCTCAATGTAACCCCTTCCTGACATCCCCAGAACCCAGTTTTTGACATAACTTCTGCAAATGACATTGGTGAAATTATCAAAATTTGTTGCAGCTGAGTATTTTTGCGAGTTTAGCAAATTTTACTGACCTGCTCACTCTGTTGTTGCATCAAACACCCAGACAGGCCAGTTAAAGTCATATAGTTTAATTGTTTTACTCTCACACTGATGGTAACGAAGGTTTAGCATTGGTTCTGTCATAAAAATTCCACACTTCTCGCTTCAATAGTCATAGACTATTTTTTTTTTGGATAATTAAATTTCACGAAATATTTAGAACATAAGTTCAGGGTGTTGCAATTTCAGGAAAATCTGGTTTTATATTTGAGCTTGGCAAACATTGTTATTCCTTACAAATTCCTTACAAATTTATACTGTAAAAGGCTCCCAGTTTCGTTGGGGTGTTGATGAGCGATTTGTATTAAAGTAAATTATTTGAACATACATTAGATAACGGTACAATAATGCTTAAAATGTAAAAGTATTCGAATCAGTTTAAGTTGTCAGTTGCAGCGGTTTTAGTTTTATGATCATGTTGAAATAAATAGGCGGAAATCGTAGCCATTTTTGTGGTTATTATGACCACATGACTATATAGCGTTTTCTCGTGTCTGTAGCAGATTCTTGATAATTTTAAAACCTTTTGTCATTGCTATAGTATGTCTCCCAATGCCTCATATTGATCATTTTAATTTAAACTGGATGATCATTGGATTTGAACTTCGAAAAAAAATTCCAACAATTTTAAACAATACCTATTATCCTCATGCCCCATGCTTTGAATTAATCAGTGTAATACTTATCATTTTTCAATGTTTTAATGACATTCTTAATGAATATAGGACGTTAGAACCATTCTGGCTAAAGGGACTCCTCGCAAAAACAGGGCGTCAACGATTGCTTTACAGCTTAAAACATAAACATTTAAAAAACGTTTTAAAACCTTATTAACCCGAATATCTTGCCGAATCTGGCTGTTTTTCGGGTTGCAAGTCTGCGATCAGAATTTAAATATGGATTACGGATTGGGCGCGTGTTGTTCCTGGCACGTGCCATAGCTTGGGTCCACCAAACGATGGTAAAAAAAATCAGGGAGAAGTCATCTATTGAAATACGTTGACAGATGTTTAAAAAATGATTATCTTTGTTAGTTTAGAACGCAATTTCTAATCACTGAAATATAATGACATTGTTCTCTCCTTGAATTGAGAACGACCCAAAATTGAATGGTCTAGGTTTGTCCAAACCAACATTTTAAAGTATGTCGGATTGAAAGTAAAATTTTGTCTCGAATTCGTGGATGATTTCTTGCTGATTTTGCTTTATTATTATTTTTCTTTTGGAAAGAATTGTTTTTGTATACTTGTCTTGTATGGAAAAAATAAAAGAAATGTTTTTGTAAGCCAATATAATCCATTTAAAAAGTCTTCCATGGCCCCACTTCATGAACTATTGGAAATGAGAAAACGCTGACGTCTGAATAGAAACGGTGTGTATTTCCTCTCAATATTTGGTGATGTATTCTTAGCTCAAACGTGATATTAAATAATTTCTTTTTTAGGAACTCGTGGCCTGCATGGAAACTGCTTTGCAGCCTGTTGTGGCTGCAACAGTGTGGAATATCATTTTCTTTCCGAAATATATACGAGGTAACAAGCGTTCACTTGGTATTATTATATTTTGAATGATGGTTAACTGATAGTATCCTTAGAATTTTATGAAAAATCCATTAGCAAATTCTGAATTAGGGTTTGGTAGATGCCAGAATACATCTAAAATTGTATACGTTTATACTTAGGCTCCTCAGTTTTCCTGATTTTCTTTAGTTGCTTTTCTGCACGCATATTGGTTGAAACTGATGCAACGTGCCAGATTATGCATAATTAAATAACATGCCTCAATATAGGTTGCTCAGACAGCTCGTAATTTGACAAACTGCTGACAGGTTGACCTAAACTTTTTCGGTTTAAGGTCGACCAGTGGCAACCCCCGGAAGAGACAACATTGGACAAAAGCGTTCAAGTTTATTTGTTGTGTGCGCATTTTATGGTAATATCGGGTCATTGCAGGTCATGAGGGGAATAAAAATGTGTGTTGGCGAAATAGCAAGTTGTGCATGGTAAAGCATGAGCAGAAGGTGCCACCCCAAGAATAAAGAGGGATATTAGTGACCGCGAGACCTTTAATAACTTATCAAGAGACAAATTAGTACTCTTGTCAATATTTTTCTAGGGCAGGGATGTATTTTGAGTAACATTTTTTATGCTTTGAGGTCCATTTGGCCTTAATCCCCACAAGCACAGATTTTAAACAGAAGCATCCTGAATTTCTATTTGAAAGGAGTCCAATATGGATTTTGAAATTTTCCGTCAAATAAAAGATGAGACATTTACTGAAATAAAGTGTCTCTTGTGGAATTTATCAATATTGATTACATTATCATTCCAGGATTATAATTTATAGAAAGATTTTAAAGTTGAAAATTGAATACTCTTGTGACATGATGATAAAGTGTGGCATAAACTTCAATAGCTCTTTTTTCTGGTTTCCTAATTATTAACAATAAAAATTTCGAAAACAAAATGATAGAAATAAAGATGTGCAGAGCAATAGCAATTTTAAAGCAATTTTAATCGGCTATACCCAGTGACGTGTTAAAAATAAAATCCAATCAATTTTTAAGGTTTGTGCTCAGGAAGAATGGTGTTCTTATATTTATGTCCATCGAATCAAACGCAGATGACCTCACTGAGTGTTCATCGGGTTACAATAACTAGTTTTAAACTAGTCCTGTAACAAGAAAAAATGCTTTTTTGTAGAATTCTTCAATTCTTTGAGGCCAGTATCGGAAAAACTGCCAAGGTTTAAAAGTTCATATTCCTTGAAAATAGCAGTTAATATCGCCGATGCAATTATTTCAGTGATTTACATCTGATTAAAACTTGTTTATAATTTCTTTGAAAGCTGTATGTAAAATGTGCTTTGAAAGTGGCTGATGTTATTCACCTTCAGTGTTGCACAAAAAACAGGAATGCTAAATGTAGTTCGTTTTCATTACGTATTAGGGTGCGTGATAAATTGGGGTTATCCTAAATTAGTCACCCCTCTAACTTGTCACCTCTTAAGCGACCATTAAGGTCATCATAAACTTTGTATCCATAAATGTAAAAATATCCATCAAACATTTTTGCAGCGTTGGTTTTCAAAACGTAAATTTTCTTTCTCATTTACCTTTACATGAATATTTCATGTTTATCCTTTTCTTCGTTTGTGTTTATTATTTAGTTATAATTACAATAAATGTACTATAATTGAACATGCTGCAAATATGGAGATATGTTGAAGATGTACTGTATTTATCAAGCAAAACTGTTTAGAAATTTGAATCAGAAGTATTAGCTGATCTTAGTGTTTCAACTTAAGTACGAATGTCAGTTTGTACATTACAACTGACAAGATTTTGTTCAAAAAATTCTGTATCAGCTGAAATTTGAAAAAAAAAAGATTTTATATGCAGCGGTAAGGGCCTCCGTATATCGTTAATTGGAAATGCAAGTAATGCTATTAAAAGTGGCGATGCAGATCTAATGGTTTGAAAGCAATTCTAATGCTACATACCCTCATAAATAAAAAATGCATCATATTACCTATTTGATTATCGTTGACAAGTGCATAATTTCAAAGTCAATATAAATTTAGATATTTAATTAAAAACGATATTCATAATTCATAACTCCAAAAAGTTTTCTTTTATTTTTTATGTTAGTATAATTGCTTACATTATTTTTTAATTTAACAAAGTAAACCATTGGACCAATAAACGCTAAGTAAAATTGAAGAAATCATTTTTATAGAGTTATGAATTATGAATGTCAATTTTAATTAAATATCTAAATTTGCATTGACTTCGAAATTATGTACCTATCAACGATAACAAAACAGGTAATATGATGCAGTTTTTTTATTTATTTAGCATTAGAATTGCCCTCAAACCTATCGATCTGCGTTTCATAATGCATGTTATGATATACAATATGATATATCCAGTGATAATGCTATATGGACATTGAAAGTCAGAATTACATAAGAACATTAATCTGTAGGAAAATCATTAAGGCTGTGGAGCTTGTTTCGTGAAATGCACATTTTCCCTATATGTTCTCCTAACAGTGCCATTAATTCTGACTTGTGTATTTACAGCAGGCTAGCTGCCAGGTCAGATCATGATGTGAGAGTTCATTAGTATGCACGGCGGCTGCACGAAAAAGCAGAAAAACTAAGGCATCGTCGAAGAGGTTATCGTAAGCAGCAGTTAGGTAACGAGGGGG
>JAQGAF010006395.1:0-10251 GCA_034687865.1 Kryphioiulus occultus | reverse complement strand
CGAGTGAAACTCAGAACCAGGAACGTTTCAACTCATGGCCGAGACCGACAAATTGAACATCGACAGCATCATAGCGCTGCTTTTAGAAGGTAAAAAATGCACCAGTTTTTGTTGACCGAGGTCATAGAAGGTAGCCGAGGGAAAAAGTCGTTGGAGGGGGAAGGGGGCCCAGGTACAATGGCGGGGAAATGTCCGATGGCTCGTTTTCGGCTTCGAAAATGCTGTTTTGAAGAGGATTTTCTGCCGCAAACAGCCACGGCTAACTACTTCAGGTTTGGAACCGGGAATTTCCGAGCCGTAATGTCATTATTTTTGCCCAAAATCGACGTAGTTAACGCTCGAAGGCAACCGGTTTGAATTTCTGGGCCTCCCTTCCGCTGTGGTGAACCTGTTCCCAACTAGTTTCAGATGTTCGTATTTTGAACGATTCACCAAACACGAATTAAAAATTCGCCTCCGTAACATTGCCCTGTGATTTCTGCTGGGCGCGAATTTTTGCGAAACTCGGCAATCCCTGTTACAGGGTGGCGCCAAAATTGAGTTTCGAAGTGAGCGTACTTAGGCCTACATGTTAAAGACCCACTTTCGTTTGTTTTCTGTTTTCATCGCTCCATGTTGTTTTCAATAGCCCACAGGGACAGTGAGTCACGAAATGGACGCTGGTGTCATAATCTACGTCAGCGTCAGTAAACCGTGCATTGATTCACAGTGTGAATGCGGATACATAATACCCAGGGAAAGCCCCTGGAAATTAATCCCATTAATTATTTCCATTCGTTTCTAACCAGGTATGCGTTTCGTATGCAGCTGGTTAATTTGGCTGGTGTACATTGCTGATTCCACCATTTCTGCAAGAAAGAAGTGCTAACCTCTGGATCCTATTCCATGAATGTATGGAGTTGTACTTGTAGAGGTATGGAGTAATAAGTACAAGTGTTTGTGTTCCACATAAACAAAATCTGCACTCGTCTGTGTTATTACTCCATACCTTACAAGTACTGTTAATCGAATGGTTAAAGTTGCTAATAATTACAAGTTCGATGTCATTGGTGGAACACTTTAGGCGTGGCGCACATTTAGGGCCTGGA
Source organism: Kryphioiulus occultus (assembly GCA_034687865.1). Lineage (NCBI taxonomy): Eukaryota > Metazoa > Arthropoda > Diplopoda > Julida > Julidae > Kryphioiulus > Kryphioiulus occultus. The sequence goes on along the minus strand of JAQGAF010006395.1, from coordinate 9,163 downwards.
ACCCATTCAGTTGAAATTACACTTTGGTCCTAAACGGGTCTTGTTGTCACGTTCCAGTGTTATCATCGTTGGTATTGTTTCAGTGTGTGCCGCACCTTACTACAGGGCAAATATTTTTCCAGTCCATACCTTAACTCTACACTAATATTTGATCACATTTGTGGAATAGAGCCCTGGTAAGGGTTTCCACAGAACCTGGGAATCCTAGGAAAGTCGGGGGAATTTTGAAATTTTTTCAACGAGTCTGGGGATTTCATAAATCGGTTATTGTTTATATCATTGTTTTCAATTGAAGTTGCCTTTTGCGCAATAGAAAACCCCAATAGTGGGCATAGTGGTTCTTTCTGTTTGATTTCATTACAAGAATGTGAAATTTGCCAATTCAAAATCAATCCCGAGCCTCTGTACTGTATAAACCAAACTAATAGTCCTAATTATATTATCCTAACAAATGGTGTTATTTATTAAAATATTATGTGTCCAATATATGCCCAAAATATTATTTATGGGAAAATAACAAATTGAACATGTGTAAGTCGGGGGATTTTGTTACGGAAGCTATAAGAACCCTGATTGGTTGTCTTACCAGTCCACTTGCAGATATCTGTGGAAACGAGTGCCTACAAACTGCTGTGTTTGTTGCTAAAGCTGAGGTTATTCTTCTTGATAAGAATTGCTCACGATTGATACTAATCTTGTTAATTTGCTCAGGATCATGAGCTTTAACTTTGCTGAAAATGGCGTGCAGTAATTGTATGCATAGCTGCTTTTTATTTTATTGGCTATCAGCATATCGAACTTTTCTTTTAAAACGCAGTTGCTTTTCAAAAGCAACTACAAATATTGCCCTTTACCACATTAAACTCATTAAACAACTATGTCAATGCAGTTGTGCTTCCAAAGTTAAAAGTCAGCAATCCAGCACAATCCAGAATGTCCTGTTGATTTAGACCTTTGATGTGATTGCGATGAATCTGCCTTGAGATTAGTTATTGAGGGCGATTGTTCTGCGTTCTTCAATATCCATTGAAATTTGCTGAAGTAAAGTATTTGATCCATTTTGTGACGTAACGGTAAACGTGCAGTTGCTAAATTCTAGTTTCCTAGCCCTGGTGATATCAGGGTAGCCTCATTTGCACTCAATATTCGTTTGAATCAAAGCCGTGTTTTGGCATAACGATAACATAGTTTTTCCGTTTCATTATTTGATAGGGAATCTGAATACACTCTGGATTTTAAAGTAAGCGTGTCATAAAATTCAATATTGCTTAGCATTTCTCATTCTTTTGGGTTTGACAACGAGAATGCTTGAAGTTTCGTTGACAACCTGGTTTCCTAGCATTGCCAGTGACACTAAATGAATTGCGGCTATCTGTTTAAATTAACTGCCTCGCAAAGTAAACATTTTTGTTACCAAGTGGAATTTCACAATGGTAACTGCCAAATTTTCGTAGGAAAATGAAATGTTCTGTAATTCATGAAATGAAAGCTGTAATAATACAATGGCGATAAATGGTTGCATAGCGTCGCAGTTTTGCAATGAAATTACGCAATGGGATTTAGAAAATTAGAAAACAATAGCTTCTCTGCTCGTCTGTAATGCATTCTTTGCAGCTTGAAGGAGCTGGTTGCGCCTTAATAAATTCCAGTTTCGAAAGCAGCCTTTCGGATCTTTTCTACAAAAGCATATTGATGAAGTCTGTTGTTATGTATTTTTTAGTTCTATGAGTAATGGCGATGCCATTTCTCGTTTCAGGTGAAAACTGAAAAATTGCCATTTCCACAAAAAGTCGATTTTGTGGTTACGAATTTTGTAGGTGACATTGTTCCAAGGTTAAACTCGCCGAGCGATTCGTGTAAATTATATTTTGTTTTTCTTTCTAGAATTTGTTCTCAAGTGGTTATTTACCGCGCGTTTATGGTGGACAGTAGCCTCCATAACAAAACCCATTTATAGTGTCAAAATCAAGGTGTAAGATTTCTTATTTCTGCAGAGGTTGTTAGGGAAAAGTTGTTTTTATAAAAGTTTGTTGGTGGCTAGTTTTGCCTTCAATTTCTGGCTGACCCATGGTGGCCTCTTAGTAACCGAGTGAATCTGAACTCTTTTCGCTCGTTATCCATCTGGGACGATGCCAGGTGAAACTTTCCAGTTTTCTTTTTAAGTGGACATTTACTTTTTCCGTGTTGCAGTATAATTTTGTTATAAGTTTGTTGATTCTGTTCCTATGCAAATTGCTCAAACTCAGTTTTACAAGAAAGAAATCATTGAGGCCTAGGTCTGTTTACTGCATCACTTTAATACAGGATGCTAATTTTTGTCGCCTTTGCTTACTATCAGTTTCACCCAGGCATTATGTAATTGCATTGTGTTGTAATTCGCGTGGCTGTTGCCTCCCTCGATCTTTCGCTGCGTTCGCAAGATTTAAAGATATACGAATATAAAACTAATCGAGCCAGTTTCAATTAGCACAAACTCGTCACTTTCAGCGAGGTTTAAAGCTGCTCAGTGACGATGCTGAATTATCAAGGACGAAGCGTGGTGGTTGGACTCATGGGGAAACAACACATGACACTATTTTTGTACATGTATGCCTAACTGCATGGCATTGTTGAGTGGTAACTAGCCAGTGTTGAAGTTTGGGAAGCAAGTGGATAGATTTTGCTAGTAATAGCTGTCAGGGTTCGCAAGACCTGGGAATCTTGGAAAAGTTCAGTCAATTTGGATAGTCCAACAAGTCGAAATATCTCATTTTGATAATGGAATTGTCTTACCAGATTTTGAATTGCAAACTACTTGCCAAGCAGTGTTGGGCTAACCAATCTGTTGGTAGTATGAATGCCTCTAATTTATTTTTTTCGTGTTTGTGGAACAGGGCCGGAAGTAAAGGGGTAGCCACTTGTGAAGTCAGTTGTACATTTTGAAGTCCTTCTGAGGTCATGAAGGCCCCACTGAATTCATAGGTTGGGACTCTGGGGTGAAACCATTGAACTCTGGCAGCAAGATTTCAACGATAAGAGTGGGCTTTTTCACTCTGCCTCTGGTGGACGTTTGATATGGGACTATTAATACGCCTACGTTAGCAAGTGAAAACTGTTAGCAAGCTCCCAAATTGGAATTTCGGCAAATGTGATTTTAAATCGCATGTGTGTATTTTATTGCAACTATTAGCCGACAGTATTCAAACGTGTAGCTTACCAACCAGTCCTACATGTAGCTGCTACATGTATGATACAACATTTATTGAGGAGTGTACAGACTTTATGTTGTGTTATAAATGGTTGGTTTTATTTTAGTCTTTTTTTGTAAATTTCAGTAGCTATGGGATCATTAAGTATAAGTATTAATTTGAGTTGCAAAAGTTCCATATTAGGTCACGCAAAGTCAGTAAATGATGTTGATTTCGTTAGGCAAAATTTCAAATTATTTTGATAAGTCAGGCAAGACAGTTTTGAGAAAATGGTGGCAAATTTGAATAATCTTAGCCAAATCTTGTCACAATTTCAGTGTTCAATACTGGCTTCGACTTCTTCAAATTCCACGTAAAAGGTATCATCATTTCCAGTATTCGTGGTTAAATTATCTTCAAAAATGCTTTAAAATTGCTGAATTTGTAGGTACAATTTCCGTTAACAATTCTGGTGTTGGACGTTGACTTAATCAAATGCAAGGTAAAAGGTATCAACTTTTCATAACTTTTCAACTTTTCATAATTGTTGAGTTGTTTACCACTGTCTTAGAAATGAATACACATATCAGTTTGAATGCGAATATAGAGTGCAGCACTAATTTTTTTTCATGAAAAAATTCAAAAAAGAAAATTTTTACATTAGAAAAATTCGATGCCTTACTGTGCATTTGTTTTTATCTCATCCTGAAAATGTCAATGGAGACAAAATGGGGCACGCAAAACGAATTAAATGTTGGTGAAAACAGTGAATTTTTTCAAAATGGTACAGTACTCTGACGGCAAGCAAGGGTTTCTGATGGCAATATGTTGGAAAAAGGATTGCGGTCGCTGCCTGTGCCAACAAGCGTGTTCTCATTACAAGTAGGAGAAACCACTGGAGTTTCATTTGAATAGACTCGAACGGAGCTGTCGAAGTTAAGCTGGGAGGGATCACGTTCGATAGGCCGCATTCCGTGAAACTAGATTAGCGAAACGTGTTTTTGATCTTGGGTCAACAACCCATTTGGAGCAGCTCGTCGTCATTCTGCTTAGGTGTTTACCTGGAGCGCTAGCTGGGCCTACAGTACTTGGCTGTGTTTAACTTGGCGCTGAACGCAGCTTTCCCATTCCTAAATAACTCGGGTTGATGACAGATTACGGTGCAGGTGACGCCTTATCGTCATCTCTTCTCATCAGTCCACTCAAATTCGTCACCACCTTGACGTGTTGTCCATTGCTTTGCTGGTTTTACTGAGGCTTTGTGGGTTATTCTTACTTCTAAAAAAATATCAGGGAAATCGACGTGAGAATTTGCGTGGGAACACTGAATGCGTACAAGTGTTTTTACACAACAGCAATTTTCTACCCTTCTGTGTTATTACTCCATACCTTACAAATTACAACTATATTAAATAGAATTGTAAGGATTACTAGTTATTTCGATGTCATCGGACGTGGAACTCATGTTTTGCAGTCCGTACATTTGTAACGTGTAGCATGCAGGGTTCTCACTTTCTGGAAAGTCAGGGAACATCAGGGAAATGAAAAAGTGTCAGGGCATGTCAAGGAAATTGAGATGGTTTGCTTAAGCTATAAATGTATCATGTTTCTTAGTTTTTTTATAAAAAAAATCTCATGTGAAATGTCGGGGAAATGACTGAAAATTTGCCAGGGAAATTGAATTGAGAATTCCGGCATACTTTTGTGGAATGGGGCCCTGAACTATGAATGACATGCCCAATTTTAAAGCAGTGCTAGATTCAGAAAACTATTTGAATTTTTTGGGCAGTGGAGGAAATTTGTCAAATTCAGAATAGCTTAATTATCCTGTGTTTTTTTAATTCGGCAAATTTTGTGCAGTGATAAAGCCTAGAATGTACTATTTGAGGGGGGGATTCATATAAGGTAAGGAGAATTTTGGCGAGGCTACAAATTCCTAATTATTTAAACTTTTATCTCGTATTTTCCGTGGCGAACTGCTGGACATGACACTCGATTTTCCATTCATTTTTCCTTTTGAGCTCATCAGCCCAGTTCATTTGGGGGGAACTATTTCACAGGTAATGCTGACAGTCCGTGGGGTTGTGAACCTTCCCTGGTGACATTGTGGTTGCTAACTCGAGCGTGCACAATGCAAAAAGTATGAGGATCGCTCTTTAGGGTGGTTTTTATAGACAATAACAGCCTGCGTGTATTGTTCTTTGCCGACATGGCTTTTTGTGGACGATGAACAATGATTCACCGGAGTCATTTGGCACCTGGATCCAATTGATGGCATTACATGGAACGACTCTTGTGCTAAAATATGCATTTTGTTTCAAGTTGTTCACAGGACTTCTCGCCATGGAAAATGATTTTTCAGGAACATTGCCTTTCGCCGGTTTCTCCTGGTTGTGACATTAAGCCTCATCGGTTTCATTTTCCTGCTTCTCGGCGCAGAACATCCCGGATGGCCGGTTATCTGTTGCCCCACCTTGGCTGGTTTCTTAGGCCAGGTGATGAGGTGATTCATACCTGTGGGTCAAGCTACGAACAGGATGTGTGTCAGCCACTTTCAACTGGCCTCCTCCTCCAGGTGCAACGAAATTGCTGTTCAGAACCTCTTTCATACCTGCGTTTTTCTCGGTTTAGTTTAGCAGCACAAATGCGCTGTGGTCAACATCTGACTTAAGCTCCCAAGTTAGACGCACTTGCCGATAGGTGTCGAGCAAATGGAATGAGCAACATTAACCATGAAGCCTGTTTCGACTAGTTTTGTTTGAAGCAGAACAAGGCCGTGCTAAACATATACAATAGCATTATAGGGCTCCCATGTTAACGACACATTTGACGGTAGGTGGCTAGGCAAATGTGTTGAGCAACATTTGTCATGACGTACTATGAAGCCTGTTTCGTCAAGGGTTTGCTTGATGTAAGCACCTAAACAGGCACCTGATTTATAAATTGCATTTTCGTGTAATTTAATCAGGGCGTCTATCGGTCATGGAAGTCATGAAATAAAATTCAGGTCATGGAAGTCATGGAATAGTCAAGAAATGTACATTAGGGTCTTAGAATTTTCGCCTTCGATTGATTCACAAAGTAAAAATTTGGGTTAAATTCATAACTTGTCATCGTTTCATAAAAATTAGTTTCTCTACAGGGCTGTTAGCCAATGATCATGTCATATCACTGTGGTAGAGGATGTTTCTGAAAATCACGATTTAGTGATGAATGGCCTATATTCCAACAGGCAATTAAGGCACAGAATTTACAATACCAAATCCAGTGGACGACACTCTGTTAATTTGCTGTTTGCAAGATTAGGTAGGACAGTTATTGCTTAAATTCGGTTTCCTTTTTCAAAAGTCGATTTGTTTTAACTTCTCGAGCCAAATTCGTTTCAGAAATTATTCATTCTATAATGAAACACCATAAAAGTAACACTGAAGCGAATGATGTAAATTTGCCACTCAAATACAACAAAGTTGATTCGCTGATATGAGTCAGACTCACGTCCCGATGCGCGTAGTGGTGACGCACTTGGCAACTGTAGAACGTGGAATTAATACATGTGTATAAGGTCCACACATTGCGTTTTTTCAAGATGGCGTTAAATACGAATCGCGCTCCAACTTCACAGTTGTATCTAAAGTCAGACAACAATTACCAGGTAATTATATCGGCAGTTCGAAAAACAGTTTATATGGTTTTTTACAATACATGTACAATTTAGCGATGACGACATAGTTGCTTACAAGGAACCTCCCCACCAAATGTGGTACATGCAGTGTGATTACCGAATGCAGTTCTGATAGCAATGATCACCACCCAAAGCTGAACAGTGCTGAGTGATCTGAAAGCAACGTCCAGGTAATTGGCTCGTATGGCGCACAGGTCTTACATGTGCAAGTCATCGATAACAAAAATCTGACTAGAGAAAAAAACTCAGTACGCGTGCCGAGGGTGCGGCCAAGCCGATCTGACCGACATTTCCCTGCTACATGTGCCGCAGGCCACCATCGAAGGATTTTGCGAGCAGCAGAGCGGAAATCCATAATTGTGAGTGCATGCGCTGAGACCCTCACCTTGCACTGTTTCACGAGGTTCACCTATTTGGACGGCAGCCAACAGGCATAAAACTAAAGCTAAATTGCCCCACGGGCCCGCAGCCTAGCAATGATTATGATGAGGCTAGCTATAGCTGAGGAAAAGGAAAAAAAGTGCCAGAAGCGAGTAAAAAGTCCTGGGGCAAAAAACACAACTAGCACCTTTCAGTGCCGTATTTGGTCAGCTGATCATGATGTGAACCGGTGGGAAGACGTAAACCTTCGGGTGCGAATGCTCCCCAAGTTGTTTTCGATGGAATTTCCAAGATGGCGTGACACGCAGGCGTTTTACGTAGCTCTATTGCAAACCCAAGGTACGATCAACTGCCAGCTATTGACGTCAATCTGGCCCCATTTCGATGCTGAGCACGTAGGCTCTCGTTTGGGAAATGATGCTTTTTCACGCTATTTCCTGAAGACCCGTTAGGCTGCGGCATGCCAAATGCATTTTCGGCTAAAATGTGTGTCCACGAAAACCTTGGATGGCCACACCACGACATGGCTTGAGCTCCTGATTGCCTGTTACCTTGATGCTCATCAGGTGGGTGAGGACGTAATGGGCTAACAAGACCACCAGTGGTTTATAAGTGGCCCTAAAGACTATGGCAGGCATGGAAAAGTCGTGAACTTTGCAATAGGGTCATGGGATTTTTGCCCTTGATTGATTCACAAAATAAATATTGGATCAAAATTCATCATTTGTCGTACAGTTTCTTGGCAAATGATCATGTCATCTGTGACTGAATGTTTTTGAAAATCACATAAAACTTGAATGACCCAATATTCTAATAAGCGTTGACCTTTTTTGAAGTCACGGAGAAGTTATTGAAAAGTCATGAAATTTGCCATCTCAAACAGACTGTATTTGAGATTGCAAATTCCATGAATTTTCAACTGTAGATTTGTCTACTGTGGACAACCTGTATAAATTAAGGATAGATTGAATTTAGATAATAATGGAAATACACGTAATGACAGATTTGCGTTGTAGAATTTGTGCTTGGTTTGATTATCATGATGGGCAGCTGAATCATCTTCCCTAGCTGCTGGTTACATAACCCCACATTTAAACAGTTTCGTTTAATATCGTACGTCTATTGCCTTGCTTTCAATGTGTTTAAATGTAATATTGCATGGTGCTTGTGGAAAGTGAAAGCTAATTTATCAATTTTCGTTTTTCAAATGATGCCTACACCTGGAAAACTCCAAATTGTTCAGGCAGTTTCGGAGTCTAATGTGGTGTTTTTGTGCTGAAAATGAAAATAAAACATAATATAGCGTGTAAATAAAAGCGTGTGGACTGGAACACGACCATCAAGTACTTCCTTCTTCCGCATTCTTGAACTTTGAAAAGTTAACGATTTCGAAGATATGAAACTCGATTTTTGAAAATTAATTTCATTTTACGTTTACTGACTTGTTTTCCACGTGCCTTTTTCTCTTCAGGTTCATTCATTGACTTTTACAGGGTTCTTACCGTCAGGGAAAGTCAGGGAAATTGAGTTGCAAATTTTGGTATGAACCCTGTTTTACCACTCAGTTTTTTTGAAAATGGATAGATAAACTTACAGTGAGCAAAAAAAGTATTTGGCCAGTATGTTTTTTTTTATTTACATGTCTATTTTTACATATAATGGTACAAATATCTTTTGTAATATTACTGACAGCTTTTTAAATGATATTGTAAAAGCAAAAAATGTTTGCAAACTCATAATAAATAACAAAAAATAACCAAAATTCACAGGCAAAAAAAGTATTTGGCCACTCAATAGAAGTATATATTTTACATCAAAATGTAAAAAAAGAACAAAATTATAATGTTTCAGTATTAAGTTGGACCACCTTTAGCATTAACAACTGCTTGAAGTCTTCTTGGCATGGATTTGACAAGATTTTCAGTTGTCTCGG
>JAQGAF010006394.1:0-10252 GCA_034687865.1 Kryphioiulus occultus | reverse complement strand
GTGGTACCCACCGAATCTTAATTTGGGTTGATGGACTACACCCCCCTACCACATGGTATTAAATTACTGATAGTAGGATACTGAGTTGAATTGAATTGAATTGAATTGACTGGTAGACAACCTGAACTGCTAGGGGTCATACACGAAGTTGCCAGAGATCTACCCATGAGTGATATCTACCCCCAATTAACCCCCTTTGAGGGATAATACATCAAAATCCTATCTTAAGGGTAGCCTATCTGGGGCACCTATGGTACATCACTGCAAATGTTCAAGGTTCCAGCCCTTACGGTTTGGGTCAGGCATGAATGAGTGAGTTTCAAGGTACGGTGCACTCCATATACAGAGTGCACATATCATATACGGTATACACGTACAAAGATGAAAAACCATGACTAACAATCTTGAGCGAGGCTCAATTCCAGTAGAGGTTCTAAATTCCAGAGCACACTAGCGCCCCCACAACAATAACAAGGATATGATATTGTCAAGCATTTTTTCTATTTACTTCCCTTACCGGCAGTACGTTACGTATTTCAATTTCAACCTCCATATCCCCCGCTTCATTGGCTCACAATTTCGTCTTCAACAGCAAACTGTTTCTGCATGGTTGGAATAAGAAAACGAAAAGCAGCTAAACTTTGACAGGCATTTTACTCCTTTTACAACATCTCCCACTTGAGTATGCAAGACGTAGCACCGGCTTCGCGACGTATTTTTGCCAGAATAAGCTAGTGTTATTTTTTTTCTTCTTTTCCCGCTTTTAAAAAATGGCTACATAAATCTCCAGTCGCATCTCCATGCTATGAGACTAATAGAATAATATAGAGTGGAAGAGAAGCCACCACACAGTTTTATGTAAATGCGAGAGAATGAGGTCTCAGGCTCGGTGGGTTGGACCCATCACACTTCAATTTCGAGTTATTTCATCTCAGTGAAACCTTTGCCTTTGATCCCCTGCTCTTACTTGATATTCAGCCCAGCAAACTCATTGTTTCCCCAAGTCTGAGCCTTCTTAAGTCGTGTTTTATGAAATTAAGGTCTCACCTGACATCGGGAGACAATGGAAAGAGACACAGACAGATGGCAGCGCCATCATAGCAAGGTGACTAAAAATTTATGAAAACGAAATTCAACGAGTAGTCCATGTTCTAATTTTTCTACATTACAAATATATTTCAATGTCTAAATGTGTCACAATTCTACTGAAAGCAATATGTTCTTCATGTATGTCATACATTCATATTCATATTGACAAATATATTTCGAAATGCAATTCCGAATGCATTTTAAAATGTGTTTTAAGCAGTTTGTAATGCATCATGGAATGCATATTGCGATGTATTATGCGTGTTGGAAAATGTATCGTGTAATGCACATTGTAGTGGAAGCTTAGCTGGCGTGCATTGAAGAATATGTTGCGTAACGCATAGTGTGATATATTCTGTTTGCATTGAAGAATGCATTTTACAATTTATGTTCCATGAATTGTAAAATGTCAAAAGCCGAGCTATATTTCATATTTTCAAGGTTTAAAAAATCCCAATTTTGAATTTAAAAAATATCAAAAATATTCAATTAATAAATCAGAACTGGCAATGAAATAAAGTTTAAAAATTCTAAATACATCAATGTCATTCAATTCATTGCAGCACACATGACATTTCTAAGTATGTAGTTTAAAATACACTGGGAAACATACAAGTCAGTATATTTTATAATGCATTGTAAATGCATTAGTCAAATGCATTTTTGTTTACATTACTAAATGTATTTCGTGAGTTTTCCAATTCACTGAGTTTTCCAGGTTTCAATTCAAAATTCATTAAGTTTTCCAGGTTTCAATTCAAAATTCCCAGAGTTTTTCAGGTTTTCCAGGTTGAACCTAAAATTCCTAAGGTTTCTAGGTTTTCAAGGTTTTATAGAACCCTGTCTAACGTAAGTGGAGATGATAATGTCATTAAAACAAAAAATAATTCTGAAATTGTCTAAATATCATTTCATTTATTAAGCCAGCAGTTTGGATGCAGTTCACCAAATGTCGATGTAATTTATCACCTCGAGTCAAACATAAATCAGATAAAATAGCTAAAATATTCATGGTATTTCGTCCTGTGTATAGAACTGATACATATGTTGGATATCACTGATTAGGGGCCCCTCCAGCATCATAGTGAGTTTAGCAATATACTACCCAGCCTTGCATAAAATATGTGACATCGTCAAAATAAAGGGTCCGTATCTTATCTCCAGTGTAATTTTTCAAAAATATCGCTCCTTTGAGTTCATTTGTCATTTAACAGAAAAATATGAGTCTGGCTGACAATCGCAGGTCTCCAAAACGGATGATGAATACAAATTTCGAGAAATACACATTGAATATAAGACGCTGTTGGTAACAGAACATTGTGTAATTGGGTCAAGAAGAAATAACTAAAGATTCCACGAAAACGTCTGACAATGTTTGGGTTATTCAATTTTACATGTAGGCAATCCATTAGCTTAATTTAGAAAATCTCCACAATTCCAATATATTTACTATGTGATACAGTAACTGGGTATTGAATTGAACTGAAATGTTAGTGGTAGTCAAAACTGTTAAAATACTTCTCTAACTTAGCAAATAAAAAATGTCACATGTAATTGAAATTAACTTCATCCGCAACACTACAATTAACTATATTTTTTGTATCTTTCTGTCAGGATGACTAGCCAAATCTTCAATTGAATTTCCCTGACTTTTCCAGGTTTTCCAGACCCTTTTTAGAAATTTTCCAGACAATTTCAAAAAACAATCTTTACAGATTTGATCTGAGCAAATATCCCATATGGCGGAAATTTTGGAAATCATAGATCTGATCACAAAATGATGGAATTAGTCCACAAATTTGTAAGAAGAAATAATAATATTAATAATTAAGAGACTGCCATAGGCAAAATTTTTGAAAAACTTCAAGAAATATTGGATTATGATGTACTAATATTAATAACGATGCGAACACTAGTGGTTGAAACCATTAGATATCAAACACTGCATTTTTGAGGACTTTTTAATATTAAAAAATTCTTCATAATGACGGAAACTCTGTAAGGGAATTTTTTAACAACAATAATGCATTTTACGTGAATTTTTCTTAAGGAAAATTAATGATAAGGCAAACTTCTTAGAAAATGATGATCACAAATTCAGCTTTTCTAATGCTTTTCATGAGATACTTATACCAATCAAAATAGTTGTGCCATAACAAATTTTCAGACATTATGAATTTCCCGGAATTCCACCTGAATTTTCCTGACTTGATGGTTAAAACGTTAAGATTTCCCTGACTTTCTCTGAGGTATGAACCCTGTCTTGTTTTAATTTTTTTGACAGTTGCTGTTTACCCACATGGAAAAAATGCATTTCGAAATACATAATTTACAATGCATTTTGAAATGTATTTCAAAATACGTGTAGATTGAGACATTAATATATTGTAAAATGCATAGGAAAATGTATTTCCTGAGTATTCACCAAATTATATTGCATTGCATTTCATGATGTCTTCAGTGATTTGTGAAATGCATTTTTGAATGCATTTGAAAATACATTACAGGTGAATTTAAGAATGTAATTTCCAATGCATATGGCGATACATTGCTTAATGCATTGAATAATGTACTGTGCTGACTATTGTATTGTATGGATGATATTAACCCTCAACATTACCACAATTTCTAAATTTCATATCAAAAAACCTCTTAATGTCTAAATTAAAGATATCAGTAGCAGTGCAAGTTTACTTCTTAATTTTACACAAATCAAGTGTTTGGTTATTATTTGTTTCTACCTATATCAATTATCATATACATCCTACTATATGACGTAGAATACATTGTTCAATGTATTTCGTAATGCATTGCAAAATGTATTTTAAAATATATTACTAAAATACATTGCTGTATGCATTTAGAAATGTATTTGCTGTGAATGTCTTGCTGCAAAATACATTTGCAATACATTTCCCGATTTGCAATGCATTTCAAAATGTATTTAAAATGCATTTCCTTTTCATTTGGGCAGCCCAGTCTTATTGGGTTGTTGATGAGCTAAATGTGTGTAGAGGTTCACCATACTTGTATTTTTTGCATGGCTGATTGGGTTTGCATGTTACTGTAGGATAAAACTTTGCAAAATGTGTTACTGGGATTTACAATCTATCTATTCACCTCTCATGGGTTAGTTTTTGCCCTTTAGCACAGTAACATATCTCAATGAGTTAACTGTATTGATGATTTTTAAATCATCCCTCAGAATAATCATGAGGAGTTTGAGCTTTTTTCATCTCCACTCCTCATGCATTTTTTATGAAACCCAACTCGGGTTTCCACCCTCAAATTCCTCATGTCAATCATTCTTCACTCCCCAACTCATCATATAATTTTATAAAACATGAAATCCTCAATTTATCACAGCTACGTCTCAGATTCATCAATTCCTCACAGCTCTAGCATTCAGATTAATCAATGCCTCACACTACTCAAAGTTTATGAAATGGGATACAGGCCTCAATCTTCCAATTGCCACATATTTTTGAGGATTGGGGATAACATCGTTCACAGCTCCTCACTCCTCAAAGTTTTTTGAAATACATTAGTTCCTTGACATGGTTTCGTGTGTGCTTCCATCATCTCCTAAAACGTATGTGGTTGCCAAATGTGATTGTTGGATAAATTCCCATCAAAGTTGCTACAGCTCTTAGGATTGCCCTACGGTGGCGCCACCAGTGGCGACTGAATGAGCTTTTCCCCAGGGGTGCAAGGAACCCCGCAATGGCAGCTTGAGTTGAACGTTTGAAAGCAGCGTCCTTCTTAATTCCTGGGATGTTCCTGTAAATGGAGAGATGCTTTTATGCTTTTATGGTGCGTGGCTCGAATTTCAATGTCCCCAGCTGCACTTGGTCACCATCTCGGTTACCTCCTCCAAAGACTTAATTGTGTTTACGCCATGGCTTAGTAGCACGCTGGTGTGCATTTCTGGCGCTAATGGAGTGTCGTCCGTGTTTTCACCAAAGTGAAATTTTGTAACTGATACCATTGGACGCGACACCCAGGGGACAGTCCCTGAAGTCCCCCAACAGTGTCACTTTCTGGACTGTACTCATCTAATGGGTATATTCACACACCCCCACCACATAGCATCACTAATGCTTTTGCCACCAAACGTTTTAGCAGTTGTCACGGGACACCCTGTATATCAAACAAGTAGATTATTTTTAATCCATATGTTTCTAAAATTAAGCACTCGTGTTGTTAAACAAGGTATCCCACATTTCTCAAAAGTTGTTATCCGAAATGACGATTGCGATGATGTTATGCTAGCTTGGTTTCCTTAGTGTTTTGAGAAATCTTAACGACGATGGGAAATCCCACATGGAAAGGAAATGCATTAAGAATTGCAAAATATATATGATTGATTTAATATAATTGATGTATTTTGAAATTCAGACTTTATTTCATTGCCAGTTCTAATTTATTTCTTGAACATTTTAGATGTTTAATAAATTCAGAATTGGGATTTCGGTAAACCTTGTAATTATAAAATATAGCAACTTTTGATATTTTACAATTCATGGAAGATAAATTGTAAAATACATTCTTCAATGCAAACCGAATACATTACACTATGCATTACACAAAATATTCTTCAATGCATACGAACTACGTTACAGTGTGCATCATACAAAACTTTCTCCAACACACCCCTAATACATTGCAATATTCATTGAAACATGCATTACATACTGCTTAAAACACACTTTAAAATGCATCCGGGAATGCATTTTCAAATATGCTCGTCAATACAGTTTGAAACTAAAATTGTCTCTATCTATAGACGTTTTAAAGGGCATTTTCCAATGCATATCTTATAATGCATTTCTAAATGCATTACCATTATATGTGGGATGTTTAGGTGCCATTTTTCGGGAAAATTGATTAAAATCCAGTTGCACCCCAGGTTGTGGCATTTATTTGAATTTGCCAGAAAAAAAACTCGTGCTGCCCGTGAACGCTGGCAATCTCTGCTTGCCTACGTGCTGTATTTGATTGCCTAATTTTTGGGGGCCCAAATTTTGATCTCTCATAAAATATTTCATAAATTGTCTGATGATTTTTTTGCCGTAGTTTCATAAACCAAGGGAACCAAGGGTGTAAAGCAATCTAATAAGATTGATATTTATTTTGATTTACCTGAAAAAAAAACTCATGCTGCCCCTGAACGGTGGCAATCACTGCTTACCTAACTGCTGTTAGTGATTGCCTAGTGTTAGGGGCCCAAATTGGGATCTCTCATAAAATCTTTCATAAATTATCTGATGATTTTTGTGACCTATTTTCATCTACCAAGGGAACCAAGGGTGTACAGCAACGTTAACGTTGATATTTATTTTTGATTTACCAGAAAAAAAAATCGTGCTGCCCCTGAACGCTGGCAATTACAGCTAACCTACTTGCTGTATGTGATTGCCTACCAGCTGGGGGCGCAAATTGGCATCTTTCATAAATTATGTGATGACGTTTTGTTTTGCCCTATTATCAACAACAACAACTTACCAGTTACATGGTAGGCACGTCAACCACTTAACTGCTGAAAAATGTATAGCATGCCATCTGCTGATGTCAACCCAGAAACGCCATGATATTTACCACCTTTTCGATTACCCTGAATTTTTTACTCTTCACACCCCCACCCTGCAAAAATTGCGCATTTGTCACGTGGGACGTTTCATTGAGAAAAAGGCAGAGTTTGTCAGATTGCTTGATTTGGTTGCTTCGTTGATACCATGAAATTGGTGCTCTGGAGCCACCTGAGTTTCTCATAAATCACTGCCTTCATAAATCATCCTCTCACCCTTCTTCAGCTTGTTTTCCACGCCAATCTTCGTGTTCTCCTAATTATCTTAGCACGACGTGAATAGAAATTCCCCATTTTTTCTTGATTTTTTTTTCTTGCCATTCACAATTTCTTGGCACTGAAGAAAGCTGAGGCAGATTGCGCCAAAGCAAGCCCATTATACCAACCCACTTTCTTCTTCATAATTTTCGATTTAGACGCTTTTTTCGCCCGTTTGTTAGCGAAATTAACACCGTGGATGCTGTTTTTCGTGACAAAATAGGCTAGGAATGTTTTGTACTCCTTGAGAGGTTTTAATCAAGAATGTGTGAAGGCAACTCATGAATAACTCGCAGATTAACATGCTCGAAGGCATTTTTTGTCAGTTTTCATCACAGGTTGAGGGAAAAGTCTCTACCTATTTGAAATATCTCGAAAATTGCGATGAAAGCATTGTATTTACATAGGAATTTACATGTCAGACATTTGAGAATCATAATTTGCTTAGCTGTGACGTCATCTTCACGGTTAATCGATTGCTAACTTCTTAACCGTTGATGTTAGGCCACTAGTTCTAATATGGAAGTTGTGCAGGATATATTTTAAATTTGTTTGGTATGGTTGCTTTGGTGTACCTGGAAAACCTGTGAATGTCGGGGAAATTGACAAGACGTTGAATAATGATGGAAGGGAGATTTATTTTGAAAATATTAGGTAAACGTTATTTATTGTGACGTCAGGAAGACTGATTTATTGCGAAAATGTCAGGGAAAGTGGTTTATTTTGAAAATGTTAAGGAAAAGTGATTTATTGTGAAATGTCTGTGTAAAGTAATTTATTTTTGAAGTCAGGGAAAGTGGCTTATTTTGAAAATGCCAGGGAAAAGGGGATAAGTGACATAATGTGAAAATGGCAGGGAAAAGTGATTCATTCTTAAAATGTAAGGGACAATTTTGAAGGCAGAGAAAGTTGTTTATTTGAAAATGTCAGGGCGAAATGTGATTTATTGTGAAATGTCAGGGAAAAGTGATTCATTTTGAAAACGCCAAGCAAAAATAATTTATTTTGTAAAAGTCTGGGAAGTTCAAATATCAATGTTAAATTTGCTTTCACATAACCAGTTATTAGTTAACAATAGAAGTGGGTAATTCCCCTGTTATCGGCATTGCACTATTAAAAGGAAATTTTACTACACATTTTTTATTAATTATATGTGTAAATATTAATTTTGAAATTAATATTGTCTGCTAGAAATTGTTAAAAAAAATACTGCTTCTCTATGTAAATGACATTTGCTTTCACATACACTGTAGCTAGTTATTAGTTATTAGTCATCAGAAGCTAAAAAATCAAACTTGCAATTAATGCAATCACTTCTGTAAATTGGAAAAATAATGCTCGAAAGTTTCTGTTCGAAAGTCCATCATTATTTAATAAGATATACGGATCTATTATGTAAAATAGTAATTGACTTTTCCCTCACCCTGTACGTAAGATAAATTTATCAAATTTCGCCTAAGTTTTGACCTGCCACATAACATTTCTAGGACACATTGTTTGCAGGAAAAATTCATTAAAATCTAGAATATTCTGAAAAAATTCATTTATCGTTATTACTTGGAAAGGAATTTATGGGAAATGCACTATTTGTTAAACATCGTTTTATTAAAAGTCGTATAAATTCAATTATGTGTAGTCAGGTTTCGGCAATATTGTCAATGGGGTGTCATTTCTTATTAACATTTCTAAGAAACGTATTTAATGAAAATTCATTAAAGTCCATAAGTTGAGACCAAGTTGATTGAAAACAATTTCCCCTTCATCGTTATTACTTCTGAAGAAAGTATGCAAAGTGCACTAAAATCCTGCATTCAATGCGCCTATGGCATTCCAGTTATTATTAATATTTGTGAGAAATTGCCTTTATTACTTGAGACATGTTTATGTCAAAACGTTTGCCTTCGTTATTAATATTTGTAAAGAAATGGTATTTGTCTAAAAAAAACTCTATATGGCAATCGAACTCAAACGACTTACGATGCTACAATTCATGGAAAATTACAATCCCATCTACACATTTTATGGTCAAACTTCGGAATAGTCCCTTCCAAGATATGCCCAATATCCATATGTTCAACCTAACAATGTAATGCCTAATTACATTAGCTGCCCCTAACAGCCAGGCAATCATTGCTAGTTTACGAGCCGTTAGGAGAAGCCCACTTTCTAAAAGCGTCTGTGCCGAAGCAGGGTCTATACCGAAGTACACCCATTTTAATTTTATTAACGTGCTGCTTCAAGCATATTTTCACTCATGAACATTTATTTTAGGAAATGCTTGTCTAAAACATTATTTTCAACAAGTCAGCTTGTTTTCATGACGAAGGATTTTGCAAGCATGTCACATTGTGCTCGTGCTGTTTTTCCATCTTACTTTCCACTTTCTTTCGCAAGGTTTATTCTGCCTTCAAGACACGATTAAGCAAGAAAATCGAGAAAAAGCGTGAATACTTCTCCAACAAGGTACTTTGGAATTATTCGTCGTGAACCATAGGATCACTTGTAGGTTAAGCCTCTTAAAAAGCAGGCTAATGTCGCTTACAAGAAACATCTAAAAGTAGGGAATGACGAGAAATACGATAAGCGTGAATTCGTTACGCTTTGCAAAGGAAATCGATTTTATTTGAGAAAATTGCGAGTTTTTTTGAACGTCAGCAGAATTCCAAGAATAAATAAATGGATCAAGGGGATTTTATTGGGTTTGCACAGATAAGGGAATAATATCTGAGCTGTTGAGTTTTTACCTTTGACATGAAATGCTACGATATGAAAGGATTATAATAAGTGTGCCTACTGGGCATGGAAGTCATGGAAAAATTCGTGAAATGAAATTTGGGTCATGTTAGGTTATGGAAGAATCCTTTTAACATTAGTCGTGACATGTGTATAATTAATCTGGGGTTGTGCAACTGAATGCTGACTTCATGGAATTTTCAAGCTTCAAGGACTTCAGTGGGACTTTAAGGAGACTTCATGGACTTTAATGGGACTTCAATGACTTTAGTGGGACATTAGTGGACTTTAGTGGGACTTTATGGCTTCAAAGGAGTCACTCTGAAGTGGAAGTAATGAGACCTCAGGGACTACCTAGCTTTAAAGAAGTCAACAAGTTCTTGAAGTTTTGTTGATGTCTCACTGAAGTCCTTGAAGTTCTGTTGATGTCTCACTGAAGTCCTTCGAGTTTTGTTGATGTCTCACTGAAGTCCTTGAAGTTCTGTTGATGTCTCACTGAAGTCCTTCGAGTTTTGTTGATGTCTCACTGAAGTCCTTGAAGTTCTGTTGATGTCTCACTGAAGTCCTTCGAGTTTTGTTGATGTC
>JAQGAF010006393.1:0-10252 GCA_034687865.1 Kryphioiulus occultus | reverse complement strand
AAAAACATAGTTTAAAGGAAAATTTCTTGCTGTGAGAATCTAACTTTCCCCTGCCCCGGGCTATCCGTCTTCACCTTTAAAGTTTGGCTACATGTAAAAAGTTGACGAAACGCGATATTGGTGCCGTCAGGCAAACTACTGACGTCACATATCGTCCGTACGCTATGCTACCTGGATGAACGGGGCATGCTTGGGTGACGTCATCCACATTGGCCGTTCTGTTCAAAGATGGCGGCTTCGTATGTGAAAGTGGGCACGTACAAATTCAGTACTTGAGCCACAAACATGTATATTTAAAAAGTGAGTATGTACTGTTTACATGTACATTAGAACCTCTGTAAGTTGGCCACCCAAGGGACTGTGCAAACTGGGCAACATAAGGAGGTGGTCAACATATGGAACGAGGCTTGTACTGACTCAGGATTTTAATTCCGTGACATCCATGTACTTATACATTTTACAGTAATTATTCAACATTCATGAATAATCTTAATAAATTGTTCATATTACAGTACCAATATTGCTAATCTGTTGCAAATTTATCCAGCAACGTCATGTACTGCAGTGTAGTAATTACAAATTTCATTCTGTGAGATTAGAAAGCATATCCAAACAATTATCCTAATTGTTGCGATAACAAACAGCACAAATCTCGTTTGTCTCGTTTGCTCAGCAAATTTTGTTTGTTCACGTGCTAATGTGTTGACGCTTGAGCGATTTGAAAGCGGTTGAAAGACCAAAAGTTGAAGGATGGTCAATTTCACTCGCTTCAACAAATAATTGAGCAATTCTAGGCTCAAATTCTTTGAAAGCGTGTTCTCCTGCGTCAATTCGCTTTCAACAGATAATTGACATCAATAAAATGGCATCACGTTCACGTTAATATGTAGCTAAAACCAACGATCGACAATCATTAAACTCTTTACTACGGAATATGCCTGCTGCTGCCCCGCCCGCCATTGACGCTATGGTAAAGTGGGCTTCTCCTAATGGCTCGTAGGCTGGCACTGATTGCCAGATGGTGATTTCATCTAAATCAGAAATGACGTTTTTGGCTTAGTCAGGGTGGCTGGCCAAAACTTAAATTGAATTTCTCTGACTTTTCCAGGTTTTCCAGACACTTTTTTGAAAATTTCCATGCAATTTCAAGAAACACTTGCTCCAAAAATGTCGTATGGCTGAAATTTTTGGAATTATAGATCTGATCATGAAATGGCGGAATTAGCCCACAATTTTGTAAGAAGAAATAATAATATTGGCAATTAAGGGAATGCTATAGGGGAAATTTTTGAATAATTACAAGAAATATTGCATTTTTAGCATATTAATATTAATAACGATGCGAACACTAGATCTAATACGATGGATTTTTCTGAACTTCTTTGGAAATATGAAAAAAATTAATAAAGTTATGGTGAATTTTAGTGAATTTTTGATAAGAAATATTAGAAACGTATGTTAATGAAAAAGCCTTAGGCGAAATTATTACAAAAACCAGATCACAAATACCGTTTTTCTAATGCTTTTCTGAGATTCGAATAACAATCAAAATAGTTGTGCCACAACAAATTTCCAGATATATGAATTTTCCTGACTTTTTCAAACCAAATCAATTTCCATAACTTTTCAAGACCAAATCGATTTCCCCGACGTTTTCATGTTTCTTCCAGACGGCCAGTCACTCTGCTTACTTTAGGTTGAGTCATGTCATGATGAACACAACAAAACACGAAAAAAATCCCAGAAACACTAAAAAATATGAAAAAGGAAAAAGAATATGACAAAAGTAACGAAAAAGCATAAAACGGATAAACTCATCAATTCAATTCAATTTAGTGATCTGCAACCAATTAGTTAATACCACATTTGGAGCAGGCATATTCCGTAGTATATCCTCAATAATTTGAGAAAGGCTGGTCCTTTCCAATAAGAAATAGCCAAAAGTACATATAGGGTTGGTGATCAATAACACATGTCCATGTATATTGCTATAATTTATTCCAAAAATGGAATGGACTCTTAATATTAAGGCTTGGGTTTTCGATTAAAATCGATTTTAGATCACCACCCAACTGCATGTAGTGGCACCAATAGATGGTCAGGACATGTAAAATATGGCCCAAATTCACATTCTTTAGCGTCATAGGTGTTACAATGGCATGTCATTAAGAAAGACTAAATAAAGTAGATGTACCGCTACGTTGCAGCATGAGATAGTTTGACTATTTTATGGACAACGAGCTTAACTTGAATTTTTAAAATCAAGGGTGCTACCCTTCTATCCAAGGTATACATATACAGTACGTACAGGTGGACAGTCGGAAAGCGAGCAATAAACAAGGCAGGGCAGGTGTCCAATCTCTGCAGGGTGTTACTATTTCCTTGACCGTTGGCTATACATGTACCATTGGATCCGTCAGGATATGGAGCAGCTGTCCAAAATAGGCAGGTGATTGCATTTGCAAGATGGCTAATGTGCCAGGTTCTTTCCCTATATCATGTCATCAACAATTACATTATCGTAACGGCCCAATTTTTTGAATTTTTGCAATTCACAAAGAATATTCAAAATGTTCTGATACTATAGGCGAAAAATGAAATTGCAGTCAACTCTTGACTTTCTTTCGGAGAGGGTTGTCATATCAAATCACATTTTCTTCTTTCTGAATGGCATGCTTTCGATATGACATGATGGCAAATGAGGACTATTAGGAGAAAAATTTAGGACTATTTAAGGACAGTTTCAAACACATATTCCGAGTGTCTACCGGATTTGGCATTGCAAATTCCATGACGTTTTCATGACTTCAAAAATGTCTCCATGCCTATTAGAATATGGGATCGTTCAAGTTTTATGTCATGATTATGTCGCGACATAATTATTGACCAAAAACAGGCCATAGGCGAACTTTTTTTCAGAAATGGGTTACAAATGAAGAATTTCAACTTAAATTTTTTATTTTATGATTCAATGAAAAGCCAAAAATCCATGGTCCTGTTGTAAATTGAAGGACTTTTTCATGACCCTGATGTAAATTTCATGACTACCATGACTTCCATGGCCTGAATCTCATTTCATAACTTTTCCATGACTTCTATGACCAGTAGACACCCTGAATTTTTTTTAGAATTCACTATTTCAATCTTTATTAATATTTGTTACAATACAAAATTCGAAGAACTAAAGTGGTGTCAAACTGCAACTGTACTAACTACCAAGGTATTGTCCCTCAGCATTTAACAGATATTTTAACATTAACAGGATGTTTTACGACTTTTAGGACTTGTTTACTATCCTGCCCCCTCACCTCCATCATCATCCGTAACCGTTTGGCAACCCATGCCCCTAAAATGATTACATAATACTCGAACGCCCCCTATGTCAACGACCATTTCTTTTTTGTACACACGGGGTAGTTGTGGGAAAACGATAAACAAACGAAGGGGGACACTATAGCCTATTTCAAGGAAAATCGGGGGTCTTGAGGATTATCGGTACTTAACTTATTTGCAGAAAAATGGCGTTTCCGATCACTTTACAAGTACAGGTGTATTAGGGTGACTACTGAGTTTGGTTATGAAAATTCCACGACTTTTCCATGACTTCGAAAAAATGTTCACGCCTATTAGAATACGGGGCCCTTAAAGTTTTGTCTTCCATAAATAACGATTTTCAGAAGCATTGTGGCCCACAGCGATAACGTGTTTTTTTGCAACAGTGGATAACAAATGATGAATTTCAACCCAAATTTTTATTTTTCTGAATCAACCAAAGGAAAAATTCCATGACCCTGTCAGGGTTACCAAGTTTTTGAGAACGAAATTCTCTGACTTTGTAGTAAAAAAATTGTAAAATGGTAAAAAATGGTGTAAAATGGAAAAAAAATTGGAAAGTGAATATTTGAAAACATTTGTAACTTTAATAAAAACTTAAGTGGTAGAGTAGGCTAACTTATGTTTCCTGAAAAGCTTTGGCAATTTCGTTATCAATAGCAACAATGTCATTCATTTTTGTCTCTGTTCCTTTTCTGAGGGAATTTGACTTAATTTTCAAATTGATACATTGTTTCTCTGGGGCTTCATCTGCGTATTTCTTCCATTCAGTATTTAAGAAATTCAATTCGGTTTGCAGTTTTCTTTTCTTTGCATGAAGCTTTCCAATTTGTTCTTCAAACTGCTTTCATTTTTCAGTTAAATATGTTAAACTAATTTGTTTTAATCTTTTTAAATCATGATTTAACAAGTTTATGGGCATGTTTTTGTCAGTATAATTTTGATCATAAAAAGTGAAAAGGTGAAATTTTAAATCTTCTCTGACTTTCTTAAATTCCTTGACTGTCTAGGTTTTTCCAGGTTGTGGCAACCCTGCTGATATTAATTCCATGACTTTACCAACACCCTTACATGTGTGTAAATTTCATGACTTTCCCATGACTTCCATGACCAGTGGACACCCTGAGTAGGTTTCGTTGTCACGAATGGCGCGCATGGGTGAACGATAAATTCCGATAAATTCGCTTCAGAATTCGTGGGTGTCCCGGTGCATGCAAATGTTCCCCAGGCGCGAAGATTAATTATGGCCTCCTCAGTCCTCACTAACACATTTTACGTGATTGGGATGCTAATAGGTAACGTGATTTTGGAATGTGCAGCGCCGCCCCGCGGCGACCAGATGGGCAGCAACAACGCTCCAGTCACGTTCGGACTAAAAGCACTCGGGACAAGTGCGTGCCCAAGTAGGGGCGGCCAGGAATCTGTACCTGGTCTGGGAAGAGCACCTTGGGGCAGAGATTACACGTTCGGTGTTCAATGGCTCTTTTGACACCTCGCAGCAGGTGTTTGCGGGATGAACAAAAAGGCCCATTAAAGAATTGACGCCTTTACCCGAAATTAATCCCCCGGTGGTGCGTGGCGCCTCCTGGGCCAGTGAGGTCACGCGCATTTTTTTTCTTTTTTTTTGGAATTGGGTCTCCCAACAATCTGTGGAAATTGAAATTGCCAAACTCAATTTTTTCCATTAAATTTCTTCAAATAAGGGCTTGTTTGGGGAGCTTAAATTTCCGACTTTCCATCTGGATTCCTTTCCCACTGTATGGCTTTTTTTTCTCGTTGCGATGGCGGAGGCACCACAGCTGTTCCATCTATTTTGGAACCGTTTCCGAATATTTTCATAGTGCACGACTTCTCGAAAACGTGCTACACTGTTGGTTCCCACTCAAATTCTCAAGTCGGTTTCCCTGGCATTCCCCGATTTTCCCTGACTTACCAGAAAGTTGTTAACGGTGTAAATAGGCCCCACATGCATTATTTTCTAGACCACATTCCCCATTTTTAAAACGAGCTTTGAGCCTGGTAAAAATATTTAAATTAGTTAAATAAATGAAAAGAAATCAGGTGTGATCCACGCAAGGACCAAGCATGGTCAAGTCGATTTCCCCGACATTCCTGACAACTTTTAAGTCACTTCCTTACATTTTACATGACATTTTTTTTAAATCTAAGAAAAATGATAGAATTTATCCCAAATTTTTATAAAAGATGATGACTACTTGTAATCAATTGGCTGATCCAAATTAACTGCATGTATCTCAATTTCCCTGACATTTTGACGAATTTCCGTGGCATTCCCAGGCTGTCATGTGATTCCTAAATTTCCTGTATTTCGATCCTATATTTTTAGGTAGTCCTAAATTTGCAGAACAAATCCTATGTACCGACTAAAATGCATCATCTGAGATCTGGTTTTTCATATTAAATCTACCATTTCTGGTTTTGCTTTAAAAAAATTGCCTACGACATTCTTCTGATTATTAACATTTCTAATAAGGTCTTAAAAATACATCGTGGCTAGTTTTTTTAAGAAAACTTCGGCTAAATGTTAGCATTTACACACACAATTTTTTAGAAAAGAAATCTGAAGTAAATCATTTGTGGCCTAGTTTTTTGTAAAAAGGTTTATTTAAAAAATTTGCCTATGGCATTCTCTTGAATATTGACATAAGAATGTCTTTAAAATGCATTAGGCCTATGGCTAAAGGTTTTTTTAAATGTTGTCAGCGGCGTTCCCTATTTATTTCGTTCATGACAATTTTTATTTTTGTCGGAAATATTTGGTGAAAATTTTGAAAAAATTCATATATTTGCATATGAAGAAATGTGAACAAAAATCTGCTATTTGCATGTGAAAGTGTCAAAAATTGTATACCAACTGGCGCCACTCCTTCGAGCAATTACATGCAGGCCTACAATTAAAAAGTAGGAGGTGCTCTAAACTGCAGTGATTTACTGATTTTTTTTAGAAAAAATTCCTATATTTTTTCTAGTTTTTGCCATTTCCCTATATTATTCGACCTCCGTACCGTTCAATAGCCTGCATTCCCTGATTTTCCTTGACTTTCCAGAATGTGGGAACTCTCAAGTATTGTACAGGATTGCGTCATAGATGGCGCTACGATCAATAACAATTCCATTCATCACCCACAGTAAGCATCGCACATATCATGTGGTGGGGGGCATGACTTCGCGTTTATCCAGACGCCATTTTGAGCTAGACGTCCATCTCAAAACGGCATGTCCGCCATTTTCTAACATCCCCAAACGTGCCTTTTTGAGGAGGGGGTTCAGAATCTCAATCTGCGCTCTTATCAAATCTGGTTCAACACACCGGGAACAAACAGTCGGACAGATTTGTTCCGTTTCTAGGTGCGTGCAAATACGGCCGGACGAGGGGTAGATGAGAGGCGAGACAGGTGTTGCGCTCCGGACGCGCGTGATTTTTCGGCGTTTCCGCAGCACCTGACGCCGTCCCCACGGGGGGAGCCGCAAACAGTCACCTGCACCTGGGACGCGTTCCGTGGAACTGACCGAGCCCTTAAGACAAGGGGAGATTAGGAACGCGGATTGTCATCCAAGACAAACAGGGTGCGTGGCTTTTACGCCGTTCAAATTGCAAAATCCCGAGCAGCGCACCTGGGTACAGCAGCATCGTACATTGTAATAGGGGGCGGGGAGGTAAACGTACGTGCGTGTATCGATCCGAGGGTAAATTGCGCATCATTAGAGACACGTTGATTCCTGCTTCCAGAACGCGCTCAATATAGCCGCAAGTGCTGAATCTGACTTTGAGCAGCCGAGTTAAGCAAAGGGACTTTTTGGTTTTGGTTCCACGCCATTTTTGGGCATGCACCCTTACCTCGCTATACGGATTTTCGCTATAACGGCCTTTTTACTTCTGGCAATGTTTTGTTTTACAACCAAAAGTTGCTATAACGGCCATTAAGGGCAATTGGTCATAGCAAAACGGGGATACCTGATGCAGGCATGTGACCAGTGTGAAAAATGTGAAAATTTATACTTTGTGTGAAAATATGAAAAAATGTGAAAAATTGGGTAAACATAACAAAAATTTAAAAAATTGAGTAAACATAACAAAAATTTGAAAAATTGGGTAAACCTAACAAAAATGTGCCAAAATTGGGTAAACCAAACAAAAACGTGAACATGTAAACATGACAATTGGAAATGAATTTCACAAGAAATCCAGCTTAAAACTGAGCTTAAACATGAAAATTTATGTAAAAAATGGGAAAATTTATACCCATATGTGAAAAACGTGAAAAATTGGGTAAACGTGACAATTTATGCTGACAATCTAGCTTAAAACTGGGCTCCTTAACTTCAAAAAACGTACCAAAATTTGATTATTTTTATCATTAATTTAAATTGGATGTGACGCTCTTTTGAAGACTGCAAAGTTGTAATATTTATAAGAATCTCTAAAATAATGCATTATGTTTGAAAAAACCATTTAACATGAAAATACACTTGAAATCCATTTTTGGTTGAATTTAAAAAAATTAACCTACGGCGTTCTATTAAACATTGATTTTCAATTTTACACCATACAATTTTTTTAGAAAAGCAAGATGAAATCCACTATTTGTGGTCTAGTTTTGTAAAAACAAATTACCTATGGCGTTCCATGCACTATCATAGCTCCTGAAATACCTATTTTTTTTAAAAAAAATATTGGGTAAAAAATGGGGGAAAATCAGATATTTCCATGTGAAAAAATGTATAACTGACCACATGCCTGTTGATGTCACATTTGTGCTAATCGAGGTATGGGTGTACTTAAATAAAGTGTTCCTCAACATGTTCCGAATGGAAGTTGACTGAACCTGCGACTGTTGCATAAAGCCGCGTTCCAGCAGGGTTCATTCTCGAATTCTCAACATTCCCTGACAACCTTTCAGTCATTTGCCTGCATTTTACATTCGAATGATGATGTCATCACTTCTGTTTTATAACATTTGATGTTTTTATAAAATTCATCATTTTGATCTGTTTTGTAAAAAAAATTGATGAAGTGAAAAAAATGGTCGATGATTACGTCATCATTAGGTGGTTCTGGATATGGATTTTTTTTTTAATGAATAAATTAAGGGGTGCATATGCGCATGAGCTTTGTTTCGACTTGAAAATCGTTGAACAACCTTAAGTTGGTACAACAAATAATTGTTCAACAGTGATTAACCAATGGTAAACGTCGCCATTTGACATCGGCCAAACCTGTTAGCAAACTGATTGCATGTATACATGTACGTGCTCGTATATTTGTTGAATTATCATAAATAATCCCTTCACCAAGAATCAATAAAACCACATATTATATGCACATGTTGTTTAAGTTGTTATCAGTTTGGTAGCTATATCAAGCATTTTATCATGCATCAACCAACGACTATTTCTATGCGTTTATCTGACATCAGTTTCAACTGTTTGTAAACACGTTTTCTGGAAATATTATTTTAATTGCATTCTACGAGACGTAGGCCTAACATAAGGCAGTATCAATATCCGACGTTTCATCGTGCCATGTTTTGCCACATTGCCATTATATTGCATGGCTCGTTCTAACATCGTTTTGAAAGTTGATGTAAACCATCAGAAAAATACAGTACATTGCCTAATTACATTGTATGTAGTGACAATATACATGTATATAATATACATCATCGACTGTACATTATACTGAGTAGAAGTTGTACACTGTATAAGAATGGTCATGCTATTTCCTAGCAAAAATATAAGTAAGAAGGCTGTACTGATGCAAAAAAATACCGACCTTGATTTTTGGCATGCATAATTGAATTTACTTTTAACTTATCAGCTACATGTGGAAATTGATTAAATGCGAAAAACTGTTAATACCGTAGATTTAGTGAAACCTTAATTTTAATGTAGATGTCAATGCCACTTTAAACATAAGAATGCATCCATGGCCGGGGCATATGCAATGATTTCAAATAACTGTTACACACATGACCAGCTGCATCAAACCCTAGTTTAATCGCATATCGTAGCCTATTAACTTTTACCATCTGCTTGCCACCATCGTTGTTCATTCATTGTTCATATAAGTGAACGAGCCGTTAGTATTGTTATTTTCGTTCGTAACATTACTTTAAAATGAAACGAAGAATTGTGCAACAGTCGTTTCCCTATTGGTCAGTTTGGATAAATTTAAATAAATGTCCACCGTACATGTAAATGTTATACGTTTCAGTTATCACCAGTTTGTAACTAGCTTGTTGCAAACTAGTTGCAAAATTGATGGCTAATTAGTTGTCACTGCAACCAGGCCAATCTGAAATATACAGGGTGTCCGAACTTGTGTAAAACATATTTTATTATATGTTGGGTAAAGCAATTTTCATTGGGCAAATGCTTATAAAAACATTGTACAGATATTTCGAACGCATAGTATGTGCATTGCAAGATACTGCAATACACAGCACTACAGTTTAATCTATGAAAACTTTGTATTTAACTTATTTCGAACTACACGTGCATTGCAATATCGCTGTCCTCATTTCAAACAGATTTCAAACACATTGCACACGTGCATTGCAATATACACCGCAATACCACTGAATTCGTGACAACATTGCAGGAATATTGCGAGCGCACTGCAATACAGTTTAATCCACTAAAATATAGCACAAAACAGATTTTTAACGTAGCCTAAACTACAGGTGCACTTCAAGACACTAGAGAGTTTCAGCTTCACGTTAAACGTGAACGTCACGAAAACGGGTGACGTCACGTGTAGCATTGTTTATTTTCATCGAAAATTTACCTTTAAAAGAGATTTCTTTGTCATTTATTTGAATCTATATATGTACCGAACATTTGGGTGTAACATGTTACGCGAATTACTCTATAATTCAATATTGCTGGTAAAAGGCAT
>JAQGAF010006392.1:0-10254 GCA_034687865.1 Kryphioiulus occultus | reverse complement strand
AAGCACACTTATCCTAGCACCAGCGGATTGAACGTTATTTTGAGAGGCCCAGATATCTGGTCCACCCTGTATATAAATGGAGGGCTCGCAGTATAATAAGAAATGGACAACAAAACGATGACCGTAAGCTTATATGCGCTTTTTGCTTTTACAGCCCAGTTCTGAAACGAAAGATGGCATCTAGGGATTCTACCAGCAGTTATTCCAACATTGACGCTGCTGCAGGTCACAGTTCAACAGCTGATAATGTCCAAGGTCTGTTCAGTTTTAATAATTTGTCTTTAATTTGTATATGAAAACCAAATTTGAATATTCAACAGTTTCCAAAATGTTTAGTTTGTGTTTTCAACAAAATATACGAAATATCCAACAAAATATCCAATGAGTTAACATAATGCTTTGGACTCTGGCCCTTCAAACTTTGGTTTTCGTGGTTTTACGAAGTTAAGGCTGATGCCAAGAATCGGCCACAAATTGGCCATGATCACACTCCTTTCCTCTTTTCTTACAAAATTCTTTCTGTATTTTGCTTTGTCCTTCCTCTACTTGTATCTGGCATAATGTCATTGGGGTAAACATGCAAAATTATAATGTGGTCTTTTTCTTGAGAATCTTCGCGTTGTGGCTTCCCTTAATTTTACAATATGCTTAGATTTGTGTCCGTGCACTTGTCTGTTGGTCACTTTTGTCTGCTCTTATTTCTTTGCCTATCGAAGCAGGCGTTACTCGAAAAATGGGTGGTGGCAACATGCTCTCTTTATTCCGCAACACGGAACGAGGGGGTCTCCCTTGGCCAAGCCGCCCCTCCTCCCCTTCTGCTTTCGAGGCTGTTCATTACATAGTCAATATTGCTGATAAAGACAACATGGACGAGTTAGGTAGAAGTTATACACAAACTATATGTTTTGAAAGCGTCGTGTGGTATGTTTTGCCCAATACTAGGAATCTCGATAAATTTGTAAATATCTAAGCTTTCGATTATGTTGAAGAAATGAAGTTTCCCAGATAATCTGCAAAAGAAAGGTAAACAAAATCGAAAATTTGACGGAATTATTAATGCTTATTGGTTACATAAATAAATTTCAGATCTACATAATTTAAACGAAGTTATTTTTTTGTACAAAGAGCGTTTGTCTTCTTTAACTTTTTGTGCTATGACGATTTCCATTTTTGAATTTATCATCATGCATTATAATTACCGAGCTTTTAAAAACTATTCTCGTCTGATGCGCCTGTTTTCATTTTCTGGTTTCATTTTCTTCTCCCATCGCCTGAAAATTACCACTAACGTTTTTTTTCAGATTTTGTTAATTTCGTGCACTTTCCATTCTCAGTTGATAACCCTTTTCTCTTAAATATATGACAATTTTCTTGATCCTTCAAGCAAAGACCGTCAACAGAATTTAAATCTAATAAGGAAATGTTTTTCAGTCCGATTTTTTAACTGGTAATGAATGATTCATGTTTCTCCAACATTGATTCAGTACCTAACGTTTTGTCAAGGCATCTTAGTTCTCAATCAGTTGTTGCATTATAACTACCGTATTCAGCAGTACCTCATTCCCTAAACTATCTAAAATGGTGTTGCAGAATCGGATGACCGTGAGCCAAGTTCAGCTATGAGCTCAGAAGCAGACAAGGACAAAGCGACGCAAAATGGAAAGCCAATCAATCACAATGTGGAAGTTCAATTCACGGACAATTCAGCCAAGTTCTACTGCCGTGTTTTCTTTGCTGAGCAGTTTGCACAAATAAGGAAGCTCCTCCTTCCGGATGGAGAAGATGGTTTCGTTCGCTCTTTGTCGCGATGCAATGACTGGCTGGCAAAAGGAGGCAAATCAGGATGCACGTTCTGCAAAACACATGGTATAAGTTTATTGTATTTTTCTTAATTAAACCTGCAACGTCCATTGTGGTAATTTGTGAAATTCATTCATACATGTCATCTTTCTACAGACGATCGCTTCATATTAAAGCAAATGACTCGTTTTGAAGTGGAATCCTTTCGTATATTTGCACCACATTATGTACAGTATATAAAAAGAGCATTCACAGAACAGGTTAGTGAAAAGAATCTTGATTTTTGCAAGTCTGTTAAATAACAGAAGAACAAAGAGTAACCTTTTTTTCATAACAGAAACCGACGGCACTTGCAAAGATCGTAGGGGCCTATAGAATCGTTTATCGTAACATACAATCCAATGTTACATCAAAGATGGATCTGCTGGTCATGGAGAATTTGTTTTATGGTCACAACATTTCACAAACTTTTGATTTGAAAGGTTCTATACGGAATCGACTTGTGAGCACGACAGGAAAGCCAGGTGACGACACTGTGCTTCTCGACGAAAATCTGCTAAAAAGTAAATATTTTCTTTCCCGGAATATGTATTGATTATTAGCATTGCCACAATGTCATTTTAAACCTAAAAATTGAAAACGTGTGCGAGATTTAGGATTGTTTTGAAGTGAACTAAAACTTGATTCTTCCCTTAGTGACCTGTGATCATCCATTGTATGTGCGGTCACACTCAAAATCTGTGTTGACACATGCTATTAACAATGACACCCAATTCTTGTCACAACATTTGGTCATGGATTACTCCTTATTGGTCGGAATTGATGATGTAGACAAAGAACTGGTTGTTGGAATTATTGGTAAGTCAATTTTTTTATGTTCGTATTGCGTATAGGTGTTACACATCTAGATGCTACTAAATTATGATGTTCTGATACAAGTGCAAGGGGTCAACTATACATGTATAATGTCATTGTAATGATTTGTTGATGTGATGTTTCCTAACGTCATCGCGTTTAACTGCCTGTTTTTGCATAGATTACATTCGAACCTTCACATGGGATAAAAAGCTTGAAACTATCATCAAATCATCCGTGATTTTGGGTGGACAAGGTAAACTCCCAACTGTGGTATCACCTGAGATTTATCGTAGCAGGTTCTGCGAAGCCATGGATGGCTATTTTTTGCAAGTTCCTGATCATTGGAGTAATTTTGGGAGAGGAATAGATTTCTGAACGCTGATTGGTGATTTGTTTGGATAATATTCTTACCCCTACATCGCCAAATCGGCCTTTAAGGACTTAGTGTGTATAATAAGCAGTTTTTTATTCCTGCTATTACAGGCATATCAAACTGAAAGACGTGCTGTTAGATATTGGTCAGAATAAATGTAATGTTCAATTTTACTTAGTGAGATTTGCGTTTTGATGAGTGTGATTGAGACCATACGATGCCCAGAGTACCTAGTAACGAAATAGCTGACGTTAGCACATGACCTCACTAAATATCTGTAATAAAGTCGTTGTTTGTGAACTGCCTCTATCGGGTAACCTCTACATGGAATATACAGTACTGTAATTTACAGCCATGCAGTACTGTAGTTCCCCTAAAATTTGGGTAGGATTCCTCTTTATTTAAAAAACTTAAATAGAAAATAACATCTATAATATATACAGTAGTTTCTGTAAAATAAACAAATTTGGGTGTAAAATTCAAAATCGAACATGCTAGAATTCAAATTTGAGCGCGTGCTATCATTAGAAGTTAAAAGATGGCTAAATACGTTTCTATATGAAGCACGGGGTGAAGTTCAGATTTTCGTTTGGTAGAAATAAAGTACATGTACTGTAGCTGAGGTAGTATTTGACGTAAACCTGATATTTGGGTTGGAAGCAGATTCCAAAACCATCTCTGTGACTTTTTGGTCAGATTCAATGGCGCGCATATATTGTCTTTCAAATACTTTGGCGACCATGATTTTACTTCGAAAAAACATTAGGATGCAATTACAAGTAAATGGAATCGAGGCAGATTGCTTCCGGATCAATATACAGTACATGTGCATTAGGGGGTGTCAATCCTAAAAAAATAATTTTTATTGAAATTGACTAATTGGTGTGCGCATCTGCAGTTGACTACGAAACCCGGTTTTTCAGGTTTTGGTAGCCATATGCACATGCGCACACCAATTAGTCGATTTCAATATATTTATGCAAATTTGGGGTGTTTATGCAAAAGAATGCAAATGTCGCCTACATGTATGCCGCATTTATTGAATCAAAAAATAACCTTATAAAGTGACTGCCTTTGCGACTTCTTGAACGACATGAAATGAAGCGCCTTTTTAGTTATACATGTCATACATGCCAGGGCATATCATAGGTTCCGTAGCATAACGCAATCATTTTGAAAGCCAAGATGGCGGATCGTAAGCCAGACAGTTCTTACTTTTGTAAATTTGTATCCATGTAATATAACGTATTTTTGATTACACCGGTTATGTTGCTGTATCTGGAAACCGGACTAAAATATACGTTGCTGGAATATCTTTCGCCGATTAATTGGCCTCAACCCATTACGCGAATGTATTTGTGATCGCGCTGATTGTCTCTGATAATTGCATTGAATTTGGATACCCAGTTGGTCTTCAACAAATTGGAAAATAGCAAGTCCGATATTCACGTAAGTGCAAACTAATAAACTTTTATTGTAATTTTATGACGTTATTGGGGAAAAATCGACTTTAAAAATCCTATCAGGGTCACTAAGGACTCAATTGGCAATGGAATCTTGCACGTAACCTACAGCTTTATTGAACTCGGTTACATTCATACATTTCTAAATAATTATTGCGTAATATCAGAACAGTAGAAGCCAAAGTGACTGATGAGCAGAACTGCGCATTCTTTATGTCGCGGTTTGGTGGAAACGTAGTTATTTAAACTCTTTTAATGGGTAATTCATTTTATCCAAGACGTACTTGCAGCTCGGGTGTTTCTGAAACATTTCGATGATTGTCCGGTTGAGGTCATGCTCCCAATGGTTCGGAGTGAAGTTCTTGCCTCGAACTGTGGAATAATATTCGACGTTTGTTGAATTAGCCTTTGCATAGTGCTTATCGATGTAGCTCGTGGCCTCTTCCGGAAGCTTGTCAACTCCATAAAGGTAGGCGAAAATCTTCTTGGTCACGACCTTGGGGTTAGCCACAAGGTCTTCGTACTTGAGCAACTTGTACTGAGATGGTGGCATCGATCTGGCCAATCGAAGATCTCGCTCCATTCTGCCACAGATGACGTCGTGCCGTTTCTCTTTAGGACCCCAACCTCCTGATT
Source organism: Kryphioiulus occultus (assembly GCA_034687865.1). Lineage (NCBI taxonomy): Eukaryota > Metazoa > Arthropoda > Diplopoda > Julida > Julidae > Kryphioiulus > Kryphioiulus occultus. The sequence continues at coordinate 5,124 of JAQGAF010006392.1, read as the reverse complement.
TGTCCATCAACGAGTTGAACCTGGCCCTAGGATCTCGCATCAAGTGCACAATTTTTAGATTGGGGATACTTCCGGAATTTATGAGTTCGAGGGCATCTTGAAGCCTCAGCCTGATGGTCTTTATTACTCGGTTAGGGCTTTTCTCGCAGAGCTCTGTCACCTGCTTGCTGTTGTACTTTGGCTCCAAGAAAGTATCCTTGGCATCTGCGAATTTTCGAATCATCACCATGATGGAGTCATTTCGTACCTTGTCCAGCATATCGGTATCGCAGAACAGTAGCTTGGTGATGACCTCTTTGTACGCCTCTGTGGTTCTGTTCTCTTGCTTAATTGCAGCGTAGTAGAGAGGTTCGAAAATGTAGGAAGTGGAGGGGTAGGAGGAAAACAGTTCCCCAGCAAATGAAGAGCCCGAACGGGAATATGTCAAAATGATGACATTGATGAGACCTGCAAGAAAAACAAAAGTAAACAGGTATCCCCAATGTGAAACAAACTGTGTCAAAGTGGCTGTGCAGTACCTGTTGCATTTGCAGTTTGGTTTTGGGGGATTTTTCCTGATAAAGAAAAGAAATTTTTGTTGTATGTAAAACTCCATGTAGCAGACATAAAACATTATAGGGTCAAACATCAGCCTTCAGTATTAACAGAATGCATGTATAGCGTAAAAGATAAGAGGGCCTTTAGGCGATGTTATGAAGCAATTATGACAAAAATTATAATGGCAATGATTTTTATATAGGCAAAGGCCATAATGGAATTTCACAGAACTTAATTTAAATAAATTGCTGCATGACTGATGTCTAAGTTACACCAGTCAGGGTTTCTAATGACAAAATAAGGAAAATTCTGATCCTGTACATGTATTGATGATGACGACTTCAATAACTTTGCATTCACGATGTGGCAAACTAATCTGCTATTCATTTTAAGAAATGTTGACACCTACTGTTTAATCAAGGTAATATGCAAACGTTACCTGTTGATTCTGATTTGACCAGCTCCAAACCGACCAAAATGGTAATTAGAAAGTACGCAACTGCCTTAGGAGTCTCCATTATCAAATTGTTATTTCCTGGTGGTTTGTACAGGGTATATCGAGTGCAAGAGATGGTTTTCACTATGGTCTTTTATATGTAGCAGTTCGGTGGGCAATAAAATATGACGCAAATTATTCGTCAGCATCGAAAGAGTTTTGTTAAGATATTTATTATGCTTGCGTTGAATGGAATTGTTCTGTTATAAACATTAACATGTGTAGGCGTCACAAGCATTTTTGCGAATAAATGAAAGCTACACCTGTCGACAATGTTTAATATAAAAGGTAATATAATAAGCAATTTATCATATTAAATTCGTGCTTGAGCCTGCGACATCACACTTGAGATGTCAAAGTAGGTTGTTTACCTAATTTGCCTAAATTTTCCTAATTTTCTTTAATTCCCTAAAATAGTCTCGTCCCTCGATGAAGCTCAAGTTTCAATGCATATTTTTTTTTTTGGCATGTAACTCAAGTATGTTGAAGCTGCACTTAAATCTGAATCAGATGGGAGGTGAAACTGATGCATAAAAAAACTTGCTAGCATGGAGAAATTGAACGAATTTTCATTATAGCTATACCTTTTGAAAATATGTGCAGTTATGCAACATTTTATGCTGAATAAAGTAAAACTCTGTTAACATTGCAAAGTGTTTTCTCTCCACTTCAAACCAGATGGTTTGTAAATTAACATACAGTTCTTTGGCATTAACGCTTATAACTATTCAGTATACAGTGTCAAGGTATTTTAGCCTTAATTTAACAAAGAAGTGATATTCTTTATTTATGATTATATATGAGTTTGTGTAATTAATTCCACACTTGTATATACTAATTTATATTTAATTTATTTTAAATGGGCCATGTTGTACGAAATTTACTTAACAGGGTGTTTGACAAGTGACTTTACATCTTTGAAAGCGTCTAAAAATGATTCCAGAAGACAGTCGGTTGAGAAGTCCTTTTTTAGCATAATTAATGCTATTTCGAAATGCGAATGCGATTCGAATGCGGGCCCAGTACTCAGGGCCCGGTGACTGTATACATGTATAGGCCACCTCGCCTAGTTCGCAAATTCATTTCAGTTGAATTATTAATTTATTGAACATATTGCTAACGATAGTAAAATCGAACCAAATTTAGGCGCTTCCAAAGTTATAAAAGTCAAGTTAAGAGCACACTATTCGAGCATGTGTTGCTATTGGTTGATGTGTTTATGCATTTACTTGCATGTAGCTCGTGCTATTGTGGAAGTTTGTAGGTCTAAACTGTTATAACTGATAGATTTCAGTATACCAGCTTGGTGCTATATCGTAGTTTTCTTGCACTACTGAGTTGGTCGTCAGCAACAGGCGCACACATGCAGGGTATACAGCATGGGAATAATTTCAAATTAACTCATTAAAAACAAACACATCACATTGAGCGACCCCAGTTAGTGTCTATACCAATAGTGCAAAATGTGCAAGGCGATCATGAGAACCATAGTATATAGGATTACAAATACTACATGTGTATATGGAATTCTATCATTACACTATAAATTATATTTTATGGTTGCATCCAGCAATCCGGAGTTATTGTCCTATTGACGGTTGACAAACCTGAATAACTACAGTACATGTGTTTACCAGGTGGTTTCATTCTCCTGGTTTCGTGGTACGAATTTATTAACCAAAGATTAAAGGGAACTCCATGTTATAAAATGCCGCGCCTCCTATACATGAACTTCATTCAGTCTGATAAAGTATTATAAACGTCACTCTAGCACATATTGAAGCTCGATTCCATGTGTACAGAAATGTTCGCATACGCTGTGTGATTTTAATGTACAATTTTTAAAACCAAATTTGGAGCTAGATTCCTTGAAGAAATTTCGCATTTTCCCCATTTGTTTGTCCTTTAAATTCCGTTTGATCGTTGCTGTGAATGCGATCATATGCCAGGTTTACTATAGGTAAACTTTGAAGCCACTCGAGTCAAATCTTCGATCTCACGTTTTGCACATACTGTATGGATCTCAAGTTGGGAATACGAAATTCTCCTGGTGTTTGGATTTAAAACACGAGGTTTTCGCCTTGAAAACATGTGTGAGCCGCTCAGCCGTTAGTGATAAGGCCTACAGCACATATACATACTGTATATGTGGCGAAAACTGAATTTGAATCCTGAAAGGGAGCATGCCCGCGTTGCCTTTGAGTGGGCATGGTTTGCCGCAGATGTGCGTGAAACTGACCATGTATCCGTTTCTGGAAAATGGTGTGGAATATTAATGATTGGCAGTTTTTGACAACCCGAATTTTGATCCCTTGCATTTATACCACTGGTATACGTTCTTATTGTTTGCTGAACCTGTACGATTATTTTATTGTCAAAAGATGAAGAAGCTGTTTTTGTTTCTATGACAAGCAAGTTTTTTCCTTTGTCACGTGCGACCACCCGCATTGCTTTATTTTAACGTCCCATAATGTACACTGTACATGTATGTATTGAACATTGCTGGTCGTTGCAAGGCCAATCTTAACCTTGTCCAAGTGCCACTTATTCGTTTTTCCCCTGTTTGTAGGTAGAGGGTTATTTTCAAAAGAACTCGCTTTTATGACGTGTGAAAATTAGCAGAATTTGTGCCCTTTCTGCGTCTTTTTTGCCCTGTCAACTTAATTCTGCAAGTTTTCCCGTCAACCAATCCCACCCCCTTCCAAACCGTTTAATCCTGTCTCTCCACTGGGAATGTAATATTTTGCAGAATGGAAGCATAAGCGGTCCGCCTTTGTGGCATTAAAATCCCAAAGAGAATTAGATGTCCTCAGCCAAGCTTAAAATATGCACACAATGAGGACACACAAGGATTTATTAAATCCCTAATTTTAGCATCGCTTAATTGACCATTAGACCAACCGAATGTGCTGGAAACGTACTACGCTTCGTGCCATCCTGTTATACGAGCGTAATTCTGGAATGCGAGCGGTTTTTTGAGAGTATTCGGAGGTTTTTAGAATCTTTTCCACTAGGTGATTTGTGTCTCTCTGCAGGGGGTCCACCTCGACCATCATTTGACCCGCTGGGGTGGGACTGGCCATCCGTGGTCATCTATCACCTCCCTGACAAGCAGGTCACCCTCAGGACATCTGCGGACAATTTAGCTCGTTCTACACTTTTTTCTTCTTTTGATAATTGAGAAGTTTTGAATTGTGAAACAACCTACTTAAAACTAAAAGGTGGGAGGAAGGAGAGTATGCAGTGTTCAGCGGGTAATTTACACTGCCTGGGAAGCTTAGCGAGTCCACTGACCACTGCTGTGCCTTTCAGCACTGGCGGTGTCCATTCTTGTGCCCCCAGTGACCATGTCAGTGTCTCAGGACTCTTTTATCACGGAGTTCAGTTCCACTTTTAAACGCTTTGATTAGAGTGGACGGTACAGGTCAGTTTTGCACAGATTTTGCAGGGGTGAAAGAATGAACGCAAAGAAAAAAGAATTTTAAACGCTACCACGATGAACAAAAAGCAAGCGCAATGAAAGGAGTGGATCCAATCATTAGCCTACTATGTCAGGTTTACTACCAGCTGAAAATCGGTAATTAAATTTAATGACATGGACCCCTAAATCAATGTCATTCGTAAGTATGTGTATTAATGAGATGCTATAGAATACAGGGCTACATGTATGTTCGGATTCCTCAATAGGCAAACATGTTTTTCTAGTGATACCGCGGAATTTCAGCTATCTACAGTGATCAAAAGAAGTATTTGAACAGTATAAGAATTGTTGTTCACGATTAAATGAAAAGGAGTAGATATTTCAAGGCATATTTGTTATAACGGTTACATTACATAGTTTACGTAACAACAAACCAAAACATTTGTAAAAATTAGATAGACTTTAAAAAAAAAAAATTTGAAATTTTCATTGCAAAAAAAGTATTTGAACAGTATGGCAAACCTGCAATGGAGGAGACGTTCAATGTCTCCCCCTGCCCTAATTTCGTGTCACTGGTTTTTATTTTATGGTCCGACACATTCATACATGTTCTGGCATTTCTGATACCATATCACTAAAATGAATATTTTCGACGCTCCTGAACCCCACA
>JAQGAF010006391.1:0-10254 GCA_034687865.1 Kryphioiulus occultus | reverse complement strand
ATTTTTTCACATCCAAGAATCTGATATTTTTCACATTTTTTCACATCCAAGAATCTGATATTTTTCACATTTTTTCACATCCAAGAATCTGATATTTTTCACATTTTTTCAAATGCAATTATCGGGGATTGTCACATTTTTACCCAATATTTTTCAAAAAAAGCTATTTGAAGAGCTATAACAGTGCATCTCAAACTACAGGACGCAAACCATCTACAATATTGAGAACGCCATAGGTATATTTTTTTTACAAAACTAGAATACAAATAGTGGATTTCAGTTTGCTTTTCTCAAAAAAATTGTGTGGTGTAAAATTTAATATCAATGTTTAAGAGAACGTTACAGGCGAATTTTAATTCGACCAAAAATGGATTTCAATTGTATTTTCATGGAAATGATTTCTTAAGACAAAGCATTATTTTTAAGATTCTTGCAAATATTAGCCTTCAAACGAGCTCCGCAGGCAATTTAAAAAGCTGATAAAAATAATCAAATTTTAGTAAGTTTTTTTAATGATATCGAGGACCTGAATGGAGGAAAATTTCTCAGTTTTATGCTTAATTTCTCGTGAAATTAATTTCCAATGAATTTTTCAAGTAAATTGTCATTTTTATCCAATTTTTTTTCACATTTTTCACACTGGCCACATGCATGTAAGTGTTACAAAAGTCGCGCGAAAGTAAGATTGTTATAATAACCAAACAAACCGGATTTTTACTCCGAAATTCGTGACGTCATTTAGAGTGGGGCGGGGCCAAAGGTCGACCTAATTTCCTCCAGGGTGAAAAATCACATTTTTCAAAGAAACGATGTTTGATTTCCATCCCCTTCACTTCATCCCCCATTTTAACATTTTAATTTCCCCCACGGTAGTTAACCCCCTCTGTCGGCATCTTTTCGCGAATTGTTATTTTAATTGTTCCAATGCATGACGGGTACTAAAGGGGGTTAGTGAACTCGTCGAGGGGTCAACCATGACACCCATGGGGGACCTCGGGGGAAAATGGCGGACCATCAATGTGTCTTTAGGATTTGGTTTTCAAAATTTCATCACTTTTCAATGACTTTCATGACTTCAACCAATTTTCAATGCCTATTAGGATAATTAGAACTTTGGGTCATTACAAAATAATTATTTTATCGTTGATCAAAAAACGCTCTGGGTGAAATATTTTGCAAAACTGCATTACAAATTAAGCATTTTAACACAAATTTTCATAATGTAAATTTCATGACTTTTCCATGAAAGGGTTCCCACTTAAATTATCAACAACGATTTCCCCGACAACTTTTTAGTCATTTCCCTGACATTTGACATGAGATTTTGCAAAAAAAATCAATTTTCATAAAAGATGATGACTAATCAGTTGGCTGATGCAAACTATCTTAATTTCCTGGCGTTTTTACGAATTTGCACGAATACCCTGACAATCCCTGACACCTTTTCATTTCCCTGACATTTTACGCGAGTTTTTCAAAAAACGATAAGAAAAATGATTTTTATTCCACATTTTTATAAAAATGATGACTAATCAATTCGCTGATGCAAACTAAATGTATAAACTTCCCCTGGCATTTTCACAAATTTGCACGAATTTCCTGACAAACCCTGACACTTTTTCATTTCACTGAGATTTTACACGAAAGTTTTCAAAAAAAAAAAAAAAGTAATAAAATGAGTTTTATCCCAAATTTCTATTAAACATGATGACTAATCAATTGGCTGATATAAACAATCAATTTCCCTGACATTTTCACAAATTTGCACGAATTCCCTGACATTCTGAATTTTCCTTACATCTTACATGGGATTTGTCAATAAAAAAAATAAAAATGATGATTTTGATAAAACATGATAACTAATCAATTGGTAACTAGTCAATTTCCCTGACATTTTCACAGATTTGCATGAATTGTCTGACAATCCGTGACACTTTCATTTCCCTGACATTCTCCGAAATTCCCTAACATTTTTCAAAAGCAATAAGAAAAACGATTTTTATCCCAAATTTTTATAAAACATGATGACTATTAATAATTTACCTGACATTTTTAAAAAATTACACGAATTACCTGACAATCATAGACACGTTAATTTCCCTGACATTCTCAGAATTTTCCTTACATTTTATATGAGATTTGTCAATAAAAAATAATAAAAATGATGATTTTTATAAAACATGATAACTAATCAATTGCTTGATGCAAGCTATCTCAATTTCCCTGACTTTCCCTTGCATTTTCACGAATTCGCACAAATTCCCTGAAAAATAATAAAAATGATGATTTTTTTATAAAACACACAGATTTGCACGAATTGTCTGACAATCCGTGACATTTTTTCATTTCCCTGACATTCTCCGAATTTCCCTGACATTTTTCAAAAACAATAAGGCAAATGATTTTTATCCCAAATTTTTATAAAACATGATGACTATTAATCATTTACTCGACGCAAACTATCTCAATTTCCGTGACATTTTTAAAATTTTGCACGAATTGCCTGATAATCCCTGATATTTTTTCATTTCCCTGACATTCCAGAAAGAAGGAATCCTGCCATGACTTCCACGTCTTCAATTTTTCTTTTCGAAAAGGCTGCTAATTCTGGTAAGCTTAGGGCCAGTGTCCCACTTCTGTGTCACCAGTTCAAAGGTCACAGAGGCCACCCAGCCAGGGGGGATTAAGCCACGAGCTTGACATGGCCAGGAGCGTGCACCTGCGAGCTACATGTACTTTGTAAGAAAAAATTCTTCAGGATGAAACGTAAATTCCAAGAAACCATTCATTAAAAAATCTTCCCCTTAACACAACCCCTGAACCCAGCTGCCTCTGCCTCATCAACCCACGCCCTTTCTCGACACACTAAAACGAGATCGAGAAAAATGCAGTTGCATTCTGGACCGGTTTGAAGGAGGTTTGGAGGAAGGGTCAAGAGGTGGACAGTAGTCGGGAGGGGGACTGGGAGGACTGGGATGACAACTCACACACTAGTCGAAAGCAAGAATAGGAACTTTCCACTTTTAGGCCATAGCCAAATGTTTGATGGAAGACCATGTCCAATTTGGAGGTTGGTCAATGGTCATCTCAAAGTCACCCTCATTGATTTTGGTGACTTTTCGTATCAATCAGGTCTATTTCGTACGAAATAGCTTCAGGGTGTCTACTGGGTTTGGTATTGCAAATTCCATGACTTTAACGACCTCAAAAATTGTTCCATGCTCAATAGAATATGGGGTCATTCAGTTTCATGTCATCAATAAATAGCGATTTGCAGAAATGATTGAATGATTATTGGCCAAAATCCCAAACTTTTATGATCAATCAAAGCAAAAATGTCATGACCCTGATATAAATTTCATGACTTTTCCACAACCCGATTCATATTTCATCACTTCCATGACTGGTAGACACCCTGTTTCATGACTTTTCCATGACCCTGATATAAATTTCATGACATTTACATGTACATGACCTCCATGACTGGATAACGAGTGATGAATTTTACCCCACATTTATCTTTTATAAATCAATCAAAGGCAAAAATCCCATGACCCTGATGCAAATTTCATGACTTTTCCATGACCCTGATACACATTTCATCACTCCATCACCTCGGTGTACATTTCATGAATTTATTATGACCTCCTTGACTTTTCCATTACTGGATAACAAATGATGAATTTTAACCCGCATTTTTATTTTTTTTAATCAATCAAAGGCAAAAATTCCATGAACCTGATGCAAATTTCATGACTTTTTCATGACTAATGTAAATTTCATGACTTTTTCATGACTAATGTAAATTTCATGACTTTTTCATGACTAATGTAAATTTCAATACAGGTTTCCCACTCAAATTCTCAAGGCCATTTCCCTGACTTTCCTCGACAACGCGCAGTAATTTCCTTGACATTTCATACAACTTTTAAGCAGTAATTTCCCTGACATTTTATACGAATATTACACCACAAAAATAGTACATGCATTAATTTTCATGTCCTAAATCGAAGGTTGCCGTACAAAAATTGGTTTAGCAATAGGGATAATTTAGGATCGAGAAAAGCAACATTTTTAGATACAAAATATTCAGCAATAATAATTAAGGGAACTTTTTTTTTAAATTCTAATCATAACATTGTTGCAAAAAAAAAAGTTTTGAAATGATTTTTGTTAGTTATTTTAACCTGCTTTTAAAAACAAGTAAACTATCTCAATATCCCTGACATTTTTAACGAATTTTGGCGAATTCCCCGACATTCCCTGATACTTTTTCATTTCCCTGATTTTCCAGAAAGTGGGAATCCTGTCATGACCTGAATTTCATTTCATGAATTTTCCATGACTTCCATGATCAGTCGTGTCACCCTGTTGACCTGACACGTATATTAGTTACAACATCATTTCGAATAATTCCTTTCTGTAAAAGTACCGTAGCATAAAATTTCCCCAGAATTTCTGGAGCTGGGAAATTTCGGGCGACCCCCGCGGGCGAATTTCCGCAGCAAAATCGCTTAAAACTCAATTTCGATTCCCCCTCTCTCTCTTCATGAGTGCGGACCGAGTCGCAATCAGGATCGCAGTTTTGCGATTTATGCAAACTTCAGCCAATTTATCCCCCGCATGCAGACCCTGAGAAATTTCAAAAACGTGCGTAGAAATCAAGCCATGTTGGGGGAGGATAAGCGCAGGTAAACTAGGCCTTATCAAGATCCATTTGGGATTCGCAGACAACATTGCTTATCAATTGGTCATCCCTTCGGTATCCTCTTCATAAAACCCTATAGCCAGCTTTTTTATGCCCAATTTAACTGTAACGGAGATTTTACGCATTTTTATGTCGAAAAAAAAAAGCCAGTCACGAACCATTCAACTCACCCCACCCCCTCACACTGGTTTTTTTTTTCGTTTTTTCTCAACTTTAGTAGGTTTCTGGCACAATTTAGCACCCGGTTAGGCCTTCTGGGTTGGTCACGAAAAACTTGCTCGAAAACTGAGCAAAACTCTTAGGAAATTTCCGATTTTTTGCGGAATCAAGTGGGTGGAGTGCTAGCTTTGAGAAACAATCAGAATTTATTGCTTATAGCGAAATATTTCAAAAGCAAGTACGAGTACAACCAGAAATTCCTTAAGTTTTATAGCGCTACGATGCAGGAAAATTACTTTAGGGTTGTGGGTTGCATGCTAAAAGCTTTTTTTTTCAAAATTATGAAATTTGATGAAACTCGGCGATGATATTACACGGGGTTCCCACATTTTTTTTGAGAAGGAAATTCCCTGACTTTCCAGGTTTTTCCAGGTGGTTTTTGCATTTTTCCATGATCATGAAAAATCAACATTTCATCACTATACTTTATTTTTACTTCGTGAAGATACTTATTTCCAGTAAAATGGTAAAAAAAATTGGAATGTGAACATTTGAAAACATTTATAATTTTAAAAAAACCTAGTTGGAAGAGTAGGCTAACTAATGTTTTCTGAACAGCTTTGGCAATTTCTTTATCAACAGCAATAATGTCACTCATTTTTGTCTCTGCTCCTTTTCTGAGGGCATTTGACTAAAGTATCAAATTGATAAGTTGCTTCTCTTAGGGGAATTCCCTATTCACAAGTTTGGTGCCTTCATACTACCTACCCTAAATGTGTGAATGGATTAACGTTTTAAAGTTAAATATTTTAAACTAATTTCTTTTTAATCTTTTCAAATGTGTGAATTTGATTTAACAAATTTATGGGCATGTTTTTGTCAGTATAATTTTGATTATAAAAATTCCAGGTCAAATTTTACATCTTCCCTTACTTTCCAGGTCTTTTCCCTGACTTTCTTAATTTCCCTGACTTTCCAGGTTGTGGGAACCCTGTTTATTGCCTGTAGCGAAATATTTCAAAAGCAAGTACGAGTAAAACCAGAAATTCCTTAAGTTTTATAGCGCAACGTTGCAGGAAAATTACTTTAGGGTTGTAGGTTGCATGCTCAAAACATTTTTTTCTTCAAAATTATGAAATCTGATCCAAATTGGCGATTTGCAAATTTCAAAACCCACTTTTATCCTCGAGCTGTCGGTGGTTTCACGACCTGGGGGTCAAAGGCGATGAAGCTGACCCCTGGCCAGACGTTGGCGTGTCTGGTGTCCGCAGCTGACCACTCCTCATAGAGGGTAAAGTAAACAAATGTTGACCAGTGACCAAATGCTGACTTTAAATAGTGACCATCCCCGATTGACCAGTCAATCTGTTACCTTGTCCAATAACGTTCGAAGACCGCCCATTTCATCTCAAGGGTTAAAGGTCAACCCAACCTCCGAAGTGTGGCTCTTCCCCTCCCCAAAGTCAAAGGTTGTTCCTCACTCACAGTTCACTTCGCCACTCCCACATGCAGAGTTCAAGGGTCATCCGAATCCTCATCCTACAAAAAAGTAGGGTTCTTCAACGGGCAAAGGTCAAGCCCCCAAAACGAATTTATCAATGTGGAGGGAGGGACCCCCCTCATGACTTTGTTGGATTGACCACTCGATTGTGAGGACCGTATCACAAAGTCAAGGGCCACCCACCAAAGTTAAATGACGTTTCAATAACTTTTTCATGACTTTTACAGGGTGTCTACCGCTTTTGCTATTGCAGATTCCATGACTTTTTCATGACTTCAAAAAATCTCCCTGCGCATTAGAATATGGGGTCGTTCAAGTTTTACGTCATGACAAAATGACGATTTTCAGATGCATTATCTACCACACTAATTACATCATTGTTGGGCAAAAAAAAACCAAAAAAAAAAATAAAAAAAAACGCCATAGGCGAATTATTTTGTGGAATTGGATAACAAATGATGAATTTTAACCCAAATTTTTATTTTATGAATCAATGAAAGGCAAAAACCATGACCATGTTGTAAATTTCATGAGTTTTCAAAGACCCTGATTTCAATTTCATGACTTTTCCATGACCCTGATGCCAATTTTATGACCTTCCATGACCTGAATCTCATTTCATGACTTTTGCATGATTTCCATGACCAGTAGACACTGTTTATTTTGTGAATCAATAAAAACACAAACATATCATGACCCTGTTGTAAACTTCATGACTTTTCTATGACCCTCGTGTCAATTTCGTGACTGATGCCAGTTTCATGACTTTTCAATGTTCCCGATTTAAAGTTTTTGACTACACACTACTTGAATCTCATTTCATAACGTTTCCATCACCCTAGTGTAAATTTCATGACTTTTCAATGTCCCTGATTTAAAGTTTACGACTTTACACTACCTGAATCTCATTTCATAACTTTTCCATGTCCCTGATGGAAATTTCCTGACTTTCCCATGACCCTAATGTCAATTTCCTGACTTTTCCATAACTTCAATCTCATTTCATGACTTTTCCACGACCCTGATGCAAAGTCTTTCATGACTAGTAGACACCCCGAATTAGCGCAACGAATGGCATGCAGTGAGCTGGTGGTGTCCACTGACCAAAGTTTTCCCATCAGGAGACCCTCAGGGTCAGAGGTCAATCCGCCCAAACCAAAACGAAGGTAATAAATACTAGTCTTACCTGTCCGTCGTCGATGGAGGGCAGATTGGATGCGTTGTGCAAGATGAGCGCGTCCTGTTCGCTGAGCCCGTGATGTCCGTGCATGAGGACATCCGGTCTGCGAACGTAGTCCTGCGTCCTCCTGGCAGCGGCCTCGTAGGCCCCGGCCAGTCCGGCGTGCATGCTGTTGGCCTGCAGTCCGTGCAGGGCGGCCCCGTCGGCATCGGCCCTCCTGGCAGACAGCACATCGTGTCGCTGGGGGGCGTGAAGTTGGTGATACTGGTGTTGCTGAAGGCTGTTCAGGTGACCGTAGGGGTCAGCGTTGACGTGCGCGTGATGGAAGTCCAGCTGCTGTTGAGGCAGGTTGTAAGGGGGCGGAAAGTATGGGGGCTGGAAGTCCGTGGTGGGCGTGTGGGTCAGCCGGGGGGCCGTGCTGAACGAGCTGGTGCTGCCCACCGTACCGATGGTCGTGATGGGACCCAGGCTGCCGGCAGAGTGACCGCTGACGCGCTCCTACAATAGTGGAAGAAAAAAATAGGGATTAGCGACAGAAATATGTTACTTTGTCCTGCAATCGTTGCAGAAACGATCTGGTGTCCATGAGGTCTTCGGGGGACTGGACTAGGTTTAGTAAGGCTCTCGAGAGTTAAAAACTATAGTGCAAATATTGAAAACTGTTCCAATCCTGTTTCGCGTTCCATTTACTGCTCAAATCGTTCCGTTTAAAGCACGCGAACAAATAAAATTCCGAAATGACACGCGCACGAATTCGAAATTCGTCAGACTCGCGTTCCATTCCTGTTTGGAGTTCTATTTATTGCTCAAATCGTTCCATACACGTGTACGAACTGAAGCTCTCATCAGGAGGTCCTCAGAGGACTGGACTAGGTTTCTTATACATGTAAGGCTTGGTGGAGTAGCTCTCCAGAGTTCAAACTATCACGTGGACACTGGTGCTGTCTGAGAGTTTCTTCTGCAGACAGTCTAATCTCGCAATACCAACTTGTTTCTGACAGTTGAGTGCGCTCTCAGAGAACTCTCCAATAAAATCATGCTTCGCGCTTTGAAGAACTGTCGCAGCATTCCACAGGATATGTCCACTTAAGTTTGGCATTAAAAATGCCACGACGTTTTAATGACTTTTTCAGGACTTCAAACATTCTCTAACCCCCTGCAGTGATGACATGATAATTAAACAAAAAACGGAGTATTTTTTCGAAAATGATGAATTTTAACCCAAATTTTCATTTCTTGAATCAACGAATGACAAAAATTATATTACAGTGATGTCAATTTCCCGACTTCCATGACCCGAATGACATTTCATAAAGACGTTTACGTGACTTTCATGACCAGTAGACACCCTGTTCAAGCGAACACAGCTCTGGTAGTTAATGTCGAAATTTCAACCTCATCTCAAATTATAGGACACACACTATTGAGTGGGCAATTTGCGATTCTCTCGACGGCTACGCTCAAGGCAAAACGTATTATCAGAATTTGCATACAAAAAAAACTGAAAGCTCGATCCTCCCGATTCAACTTTGAACTCTGACCCGTCAGGAGACAGATCATCACCCCGGAGCATGGTTGCATCGTCCATATCGCGCATAATAATTTTTAAAAATAAAAAAGCACAACAAGCACGGTCGAATGACCTTTGATCCGCCCAAGCAAGCAGACAAAATGCGAACGTACCTCCATTTGGCCTCTGGGGCCCCGTGCTATCATGGGGGCGCTGCGCGTGCGAATGGCCCCCCAGCCCTTGGCCCGGCGGTCTTATATCCGTCCGTCACGTGACGGCTGCTGGGGGCCCCTCTAGCGGGGGGCCCCACGGCTGACGGCTGAGACAGCAGCAGGCTCCGAGCCCAGCGACTGCGACGCACCAAATGGGAGGAGGACTTTGCGCCAGTCGAAGTCAGGGGATGACGGGGAGAGAGAGAGAGAGAGAGAGAGCAGGGGAAATCCCATTCATTTCAATTTGATGCGGGGAAGTATCGGGCTGTTAAGAGTACAATGTCGATCAAGCACAACTCGTCCTGTCAAGTCGTTTCAGAGACAATATATTGGAACATAGGAATACCCATTGGAACACTTAATTATTGGAATGTCAACTTTTCGATTGGAACATCGGAACACTCATTCGAAAGTCAACTTTTCGAAACATTCTAGAACCTCCTTCATGAGGCTTCGAGCCCTTCGCGTTTATCTCGCTGATCCTCTCTTAGTCACTTGTCTCGTCTCCCCCCACGTGACCTACATGAAAACATGTGGTCAAGCTTGACTTCTGAATCAAAATGCTGCCAAAGCGAGTTTTTTGTCCTTTTTTTGGCAATAAGGGAGGGACGGGTCAATTCTGACAAACCACCATTAGGCCTAAAAATTAAAACGGTCAGTCAACGTGTTGTCACCATCGATTTTAAATTGCTATAACGAGTCTACTGTATGTTGTTTAATCAATGAAAAATCGAAAGTACAGTGGGAATTAACCCGGTATGTATCCACCTTGAGCGCCAAATCCAGTGAAGGGGACTAGGCTACTTCTTAACTAATTCTTTGTTTAAGCAGTTAATACGTTGAAACATTTATTTCTACAGAAAATACAAAAAAATACTCAGGTTAGGTTAGAACTCCATACATGTACATGTAGGTCTACCAATATACACATATTGTGGGTCTAAAAAGGGGTTATGGTTTGGACTAGCCTATTTTGGACATAGG
>JAQGAF010006390.1:0-10255 GCA_034687865.1 Kryphioiulus occultus | reverse complement strand
CATTGTCTTAGACTAGTTTAATTTATGCACTTTGGAAAGATATATTGACGTCAACATGACAAGTTCAAGCCGCAGATGGTGCACTATGGGCGGCATGAATATTGGCGATGTCCGGACTTGAGCTGTCAGAAAGTGAGAAGGGAGACTGGCTCGTAGCGAGTAGCGAAAATCGAACGAAACGCATGCCGTAGATGGTGCACTATGGGCGGCATACAATTTTGACAACCGGACGTTTTAGTCGTTCGCAAAAATGATAAGTTCAACCAACTCGAGGCAGAGCAAAATGTGCTTAAGTGCAGTCTGGAGTTGACAGAGTCTGCTATGCCACCCTGGGTGACTGGTTCACGGCATGAATTTTGTGACCAAGTCCAGGGACTGATTTCGGAGACACCCTGAACGTTTCACGTTTCTAAGTATTTTTTTCACTACTGGGCCTAACAATGAGAGTTCAAATTGTAGATGATGCCCTATAGCCGACATGAAATTTGGCTATGTCCGGACTTACATGTACGCTGCCGGACGGTGAGAAGAGAGACCAGGTCAACGCGACCAGGGAAAATCGATCGAAATGCATGCCGCAGGTGGTTAAAGGTGGACGGCATGAATGTTGGTGATGTCTGACTTGTCGCTAGAACACCATTCGTTAAACAGCATTTCGCTTTACGGCCTACATTCCAAGAACCTATTTAGCCGCAAAGCGAGGTATGGGTCGATAAAAAGCTTCGGAAAAGAGGTATTAAGAATACGGTATAATATCTAACATGGCATCGTGTTAGCAAATAGGAAACAGGTAAAATTCTGCTTTCGGATACGTGATGGCACTTCTTCCACTAGGGTGGGCGGATTTAAAAATTGTAAAATTGAAAGCATAGTCCTAGTGACAGTTCCAAAGGTTGAGGCCACTGTCATCGTCACGTATCCCTATCAAATCACGACTGGCGTTCAAGAAAACGTAACTCGAAACGTCAGAATCACATTGACGAGAGGCTGCAGCTTGGTGGTTTTTAAAATGCGCCATTCCTCCCGTGGTTGATCCTATCAAAACGGATGAAAATCCATCCGTCCTTCAGTCATCCTAGCGGCACTAATGCGAAAAGCAAGCGCAGACGGATGACCTTTGGCCAACGCATTCGCTGCTTTATAAATCCCATTCAAAATGTGCACATTCGCAATGCCAACAATGGGAGAGCAGAGACAAACTTTTCTGTCTTTGATGCTCGTCAAAAGAGATGTCAAAACTGAGTTGACTGTACACTGTGTCCCACTCGTGTGTAACCCGGTCCCTACAATCACGTAATGGGATTTGAAAACATGAGATCATATCAAGATGGCTATAAAATGACCTTTCAATTCAACTCGATCAGTAAACTACCATTTGCAAGTGAATAAATACATGCGCCTTGATGAAATGTTAAACTGATTTTTTTGAAGATTAAACAAGGCAGTGGTTTGGAAGAGAATTCCAATGTCTGATAGCACGAACTAAGAACACCGAAGCAGGGTTCCCATGACCTGGAAAACCTGAAAAAGGCAGGGAAGTTGGAACAACCAGGAAAAGTCAGGAAAATTTCAAATTTTCATGCAAAAGTCAGGGAAATTTGCAACAGCGATAATGCCAGCCTTAAATTGTCATAGCCTCAGATGATGAATTGAATTTGTTTGTAATGCTGTTCAAAAGAGGGCGTATCTAGTCACAGTTATATGATATATGGAATGAGATTGATGATTTTAGAAAGAACATTTAAGATCTTCAATTTTTGAAGTGATAAATTGTCAGTAATTGGTGAAATTAAATTTTCAACTTTCCTGACTTTTCCCGATTTTTAGAAAAATTTTCGACTTTATCAAACGTTTTCTATTGAAAAAAATTAAAACAAAATTTACCAATTACCGTCAATTTAATTTATCGTTTCAAAAATTGAATACCATAAATATTCTTTCTCAAATCAGCAATCTCATTCTATCCCATAACTGTGACTAGATACGCCCTCTTTCTGAGCAGCATCACAACTGAAATTTCTCTGACTTCTCCAGGTTGTTCTAACTTCCCTGACTTTTCTAGATTTTTCAGACCAGTGGGAACCCTGCTTCCATGACCTAAATCTCATCCCATGACTTTTCCATGACTACCGTTACTGGTAGTCACAAAATGCAATGGTTCGACAAGAACAGTTTGAATTATTCATGCAGTAATTGTAATATTTGGTAGCTTGGCAAGGCAAATCCTTTGTGCCTTGTTTTTAGGGTCACGTGTTGTGAATCGTGCCCTGTGCACACAGCATTTCATTATTATACAGATCGTATGGATGTCGAGGTAATATCAATCATCCATCATTTTTCACATATTGCTTTATACCATAAAGCATGTCTGCGCCAATCACGATAGCTCGAATAATAATCAGTAAGAATATACGGATTATCAATTTAGCATATATGCAATTTTCCATCTTTTTTTCTTTTTTTTGTCTGGGGTTTTTCGCTCCTTTTTTATTTTTCCCCAAAGCCCATCTCGGCTCGGTAATCGCCTTATCAAACACGACATAACATAAAAATCGCAGTCATTCTGTTCGCATTTAAGCACAATGGCATCGTCATCAACATTGATCGACATCGCATAGGGCCTATCTCCAAAGATGGCACTGTAACCCAATACGCTGCACTATGTATACCGTACAAAAATAATAGGTTAAATGTGTTTTCTTCTTTTACATTAAAGTTGAGAATTTATGAAGCGTGGATTATTATCAGAGTCCGATCTCACAAATCCAACTGAATCTGGCAATGTGTTTTGCTGACCCCTGACGTGTTATAACAAAGTTGTCTATAGTAACAAATCATCATGTTGTGGCTTAGGGTCGTCCATAAATAACGATTCCAAATATGAAAATATCAATGTTTCCCAAACTATTTCAAAAATTATAAGAATAAAAATATTTTACCACATTGGAATCAAAAACAGCAAAAGTGTCACTGATCAAAATGGTTCAAGAAAAAACCTCAAGAACTTTACTGTTAATAAGATTACATGTAGTTTGAACAAAGTAAATGTTATAAATAAGCTCGGATAGTAGGAGCCAAAGACAAACATATACTTCATCATATGCCAACTTCGTCTTAGGAATTTTTTAAAAAGTCAAGTAAAATAAAACCTTCGTGTCGTGTAATATTTCAAAGCTTAATGAAAAGTGCCACAAAAATCAATTACTGGCAAATGTGTTTTCATCTTCGCTCTATCCATGAATGTCACTGTGGTAAGGAAACATTCTCCGCTAGGGGGATATCCTTTTTCGAAAACATGTAAATTAGCACTGATCCCAGGTTTTTCATGAGGTAATTCCCAGTAGTTTTCTGCAATTTCATTGACATAAACACCACGAGCTTTAACTTCAAAGCCTGGAAAGTTTGTAATATTTAGCCTAAAACAGGGTTCTCCAAGAAATGAAATTTTCTACTTTCTGCGTTTTCTCTCACTTTAACTGGTTTTAAGAAAAATTTCCCTGACCATCCTGACCACAGAAAGTGCAAATATTATGCATGTACATGTATACGCCAATGTAAGACAAGCTAAATGTATTTCTTATTATAAATGAAAAGAAGATAAAACAAATTTCACGAAGAAACAGCAAATTAAAATTTGTTTTGTTATAAATTGGCAATTTGATTATTAATTTTTTCCACGAAACTGCTTGACATCTCATGATTTGCGTGTTAACCAATAACTAGCTACATAAAATAAAATGTATTAACGATTTGTTGAATTTCCCTGACTTTTTCAAAGTAAACCCTTTTTCCCTCACTTTTTCAACTCTTTTCAGTTTCACGTATGTTTGTGCAATTTCAGAGTTCCCCAAGGCATGAGATTTTTAACTTCCCTTACTTTTCCAAGTTTTAAAACAATTCTCCCTGACTGGCAATTCCAGGGTTTCCAGGTCAGGGAGAACTACGTAAAATTTTAAAATTAATTTGCATTTTCTTTGCAACTTTAAAGTAAATCATTTTTCCTGACCTTTTCAAAGTAAAGACTTTTCTTCTGACTTTTCCAGTTTTTTTCAATTCCATGTCGTTTTCTGCAATTTCATCAGAGTTCACCCAAGACATGAGAGCTTCAACTTCCCTGACTATTCTAGGTTTTTAAACAATTTTTCCTGAATTTTATATGCAGGTTTACCAGATCTGGGAGAACCCCTAAAATTAAGGTTAATTTGCGTTTTCGTTACAAATTCCAATTTCGACAATTTTTTTCTGGAATAGTTAATTCGTGCAAAGTTTGCATGCATTTACAAATACAAGCTTTGCAAGAATTAAGTATTCCAGAAAACATTTTTTATATTCTCCAGGTTAAAGATTATACATTTAGTTTATTTAAAAATTCAGAAATTTTCCAGAAATGTCTTCAACCTGAAGCCTTCACAGACAAATATACGTATTGCCTACTGTATTTGGAGTCATTTTTGGCAGTATATTGATCAGAAACAATGGGGTTTGTATCAGTGTACCTATCACCTATAGCTGGGCTGCACAAGAATAATATTGCCGATAAGGGCTTTAGATTTATTTCGCTGAAAATCGATTTGCATATTCGCTGGTGGTCATTAAAAATGCATCATTGCATAGGCGCTTGTGTGTGAGATACATCCAATTGATGCATTGTACACAATTCGGGATTTATTCGCAGACTTTCATTTCAATATGGGGACTTCACAATGTGACAATATACGAGGTATCTCAGTCGTCTAAAAATCAATGAAAACCTAACTTTGAAGACGAAAAAAAGTTAACACTATACTCTGGACGTCAGTTTAGATTACGTTATCACTCGTGTATAAGCCGACAAACGCATTGTGCTCGCTGTATACATGTATACGCATAACAGTATACAACGTACTGTATACAAGTCGTTTATTTTCTTGCTAGCTCGTAATTAATGCAAGTCATAATCAAAACTGTTCACGTCATCGTTATTAACTGCTACGATTGCGCTTCGGTGATATCAACATTTCGGTAGGCACATTGCAATCCAAAAGATGATAACCTTTGCCCACGTGCAAATCCATTTAGTTTGTCAAAATTACGAAAATAATCAATTTCAATTCTGGTGCCGATACATGCACAAGCAGAACGATACATTTGCTGCAGTGAGTTGTGTATTTTAAGCGGTATCTGCCAGTCTCAGATGCTCGCAAATTCACCATGCAAGTATTTTACTGTTCAGATACATGTATTGTATATAGACTTGTTTCCCATATATTGTATTTGAAGACGTATCCTAGCATCCTTGTATTACGTTTATCTACATTTACATATAGATGGATTTTAGGGATTGCAAATTAACAGTATATTCAGCACCCAGATTCCCAAAACTGAGTAAATTACCCAAAATTGGGTTAATAAGTTCTACAAAATTGAGTTTCATTGGGTAAACCTTCGGAATACACATTAAAATGTACCGTAAAAGTGCAAACTAAGTGTAATGGCTTCAACATACACAAGTTCAAATATGTAGTGCATGTATATTTAAACTTATTTCCAAATAATGTGTTTTAAGATGCATATTTGCATCCTTGTACTAGTTGGTGCCATGTATTCAAAAGAGTTTAGATTTTATGGATTACAAAATAAACACTATACGGTATTTAGCCCCTTATGGTTCCTAAACCTGGATGAATTACCCAAAAGTTGGGCAAGTGGCTTTTATTTGGGTAACCTTGGAATGCACATTAAAATGCTTTACAAATCAGTCTTAACTAGATATTTATTATTAGAATCAATCATTTTTAATTATAATATCGATTATTTTACCTCCATTGGGTAAAATTTACTTTCTGTTAATCATTTTTGCAGGGTTCCAATTGAAATTCTCAAGTCGATTTCCCTGAGATTTTTAAAAAAGAATGATGGATTTCATCCCAAATTTGTATAAAAGTTGACTCAATAGGTAACCTCAATTTCCCTGATATTTTCACGAATTCCCCGACATTCCCTGACTTTCCAAAAACTGGGAAGCCTGCATTGGGTAACAAGGAGTACCAACAAGTTTCTGATGATCAGTTTTTGGTACCAAATAGTTTCTGATACCACGGTTTTTGGGTAATTAATGAAAAGGTTTGGGAAGCTGAGATACAGTCAATTTCTGTGGAGGATATTAAGGACATATAAGAAACAAAAATGAAAATTTTAGTACGACTGAGAAAACCATCTCAGACGAACACATTGTAGAATTTAGGGGGCAGATTTCTTACTCCAACAATTCTACAGCAACTTGCAGATGTCCTTATAAATTAATGATATGAAATCCCATTGGAGTATGTTCAAAACACGTACAAGTCAAACTGAAGAAGGAAAAGAACACCAAATTAACGAAAATATACATGTTGCGAGTGTGCCCATCAGTCGTCCAACATAAGACGTCGAAGATGGGGTTGACCAATTCCATGGTTCATACCAAAATTTGCAACTCAATTTCCCTGACTATCCCTGACCAAATCTGATTAACTTCCCTGACTTTTCAAGACCACAAATATTGCTTTTCTAATGCTTTTCCTGAGATACTTATAGCAGTCATAATAGTTGTGCCACAACAAATTTCCAGACATTATGAATTTCCCTGACTTCCATCTGAAATCCCTGACTTAATAGTCAAAATGTCAAGATTTCCCTGACTTTCTCTGACCACATTTCACTTTTCTGACTCCCTGACGGAAATGAACCCCGAATTCTGATAACATTGGATTATGGGGGTTATGGAGGTGATAAAAAACCAACTTGTTGATGAACCTCGTTCGAGTACAGCCCTTAGGACACCTGATGGGTTTCAATATCGAATATCACTAAACACCCTGTTAGATACATGTCATCAAATACTGTATACCTCTATAGCATTCAGATGTACAATATGACTTAACTGAATGTTAGACAGTTCTAAAGTATACATTTTCAGATAGCTCCGGTATTTCGACAGAGCCAAAAACTCAGGCACTTGCAAAGATTTCACCTTTTTTTCACGATGCAAAATTGATTCACTCTACACCATGCAGAGCATGCAGCGACACAAAACAGGACTTAATCCATACAAAATCGCGGTTTGTTTCGGGTTGGCATTAAGCAAAGTGGCAAGCGACATGCGACAGACAAGTTTGTTGTCAGCACAGTACCTTGGCAAACGTCTCATCAAGTCCATAAATTTCATTGATTCAGTGAACGAGTGTATCCAGAGAGCGAGGCAACAGCACACTGGTGTTAGTTTAGCATAAATAATACGTGTAAGAGACGAATTTCTCCATCACAAATGCAACCACTCTATAACATTTCCTTTGTGAGCTTTTTAAAAGAGTCTTTGGTGAGAATAAATTTAAATACGTCGGATGATAGCACGCAGGCGCACGACCAACAATTCACAAACTGCGAATAAAGAGATGCCGACCAAAGCGGCCCATTATATATTAAAACCACATTCAAGAGTGATTACAGGGTGACTACTAATTCCAGAAAACGAAATTCCCCGAGTTGTCCAGGTTTTCCAGACTAATATTCTTGTATTTCCAGGTTTGAAAATATATTTTAATCACTAATGCGTGTCACAATTAAATGAAAAACAGTATTTGGCAAAAATAATAAGAAAGTTTTTTTGAAAAACTATTTCGAAATGGTAGGTTTTTAGTCAACACTACCAAACAAACATATTCCAATGATGGTTTCACGATACCTCTGCCAGAAATAATGGATTTAGGCATAAATGTATTTTCCTTGAATTTTTTTTCTTGGAAAATAGAAATAACGAAGACATTTTTGAGAGATTTTTGACTAAAAAAAACCAAGTCGCCAATAATGCAGTTCTAGGACATTTTAAAAATTTCAGAAATATTAATATTTACCGAAATTAATTTCATGGACGAAACTAATAAAAATTACCGAAAATAACTGATTATAGGTGTAATCTAGCCAAAACGTTTTCCGGTAACATTAATAACAGAGGCAACACTTACGGAAATTAAAATTTTTTAAAATTAAATCACCAATATTGCATACATTAAGAATAATGTAGGAACATAGCAGGCAAAATTTTTAAGGAAACTTAATAATAAATGCTGAATTTTAGGGGAATGGTAGAATTGATTATCGGGGTAATCACTTTTGTGCTCACTTATCAGAATTATAATACACGAACAAAAATACAATTTTGATACTGAAAAATTCCAGGTTTCAATTGAAAATTCCCTAGTTTTCCAGTTTTTCCAGGTTGCATATCAAAATCCCCTGAGGTTTCCAGGTTTTCCAGGTTGATAGTTACCATGTTTTTACTCACAAACGTGGCATCGACAATGAAAACTTATTATTTTTGGACATTGTGGAAGTTCAAAATATACGCGAGGATAAACAATAAGGTTGCAAACAATAAATCTGACCCAAGTTCAGTGTGTTTTCCTATATTTCCCTTAGCAGAAATGATGGAGATAACTGACACTATAGACACAGAGCAAGACAAAATCGTGTTGTTGACTAAGTTAGTTGACTAAGCATGAGTATAAATTAAGACAAGAGTATATCCCAACGTTTCCTGCACCACTTAATTGTGCCTGTACAATTTTTAACTTACTCATAGGGGTGAAGGCAACTAGCTAGAGGACAATAGACCCCCATTGCCTCTTAATTGACGTCATCAAATGTAATTGATATAAAACACCAGAGTGAGAATACAATGACCCGTCTGATATATGCAGACAGTGAGGCCACAAGACGTGCTAATTTTAAAATTAGTCTTAGGAGCGAATTTACATATATGAGGGATTGTCATGCAAACCATAATGTTGTGTCTAAAGTCCCCAAAATATGTTTTTTTTAGATTAATAGACAGTTAGAGAAATTTCGTACGAAGTAAAATAAATACGAAAACGAAATCACATTTCGTAAGTACATGCCCTTTTTTGTATTTCGTAAAAACAGTTAGGGAAATTTCGTACGAAAATACCCCAAATCAGTAATAAAGATGTATGACCATACATATAGTTCTGCCATATCCATTTTATTCCCTATTGGCAAAGAGTAGCTATCAATAGGGATTTATTTTACGAAAGTCCCCATTGCCGTGATAACAATGTTGTCTACGCATGCGCACTTTTTCTTTTCGACTATTTCGTGTGAGTACACATTTCGCCGAAATCACATTTTCGGCCCAGGAAATGACGTCAAAGGGTTACTTTTCGTACGAAATTTCCCTACCTGTCTATTACAATCTGTAGTTGAGGATGGCCCGTTTTAAAACACTGTCCAAATTTGTTCATTTGTTTCTTTTTACTTCAATAAACATAGTACTGCGTTCTTCAAGTTGATCTTGATGAAGAATGCAGTGTTAAAATGCAACAAAGAACTTCAAAAGTATTAAAAAACATGACAAGAGAATCGAAGTTTGATCAATTTTTTTAAACCAGGACCATCCACAACTGCGGATATACATGTTCAGCACCCTAGTTACATGTATGCATGTCATGCAAATCTTCAGACTCTGACTAGAACTATTTTTCAAGTTATAATTTGTTTGTTACATGTACATTGCATACATTAGTGTTCATACCGTCAGGGAAAATCAGGGAGATTTAGAGAAAGTCAGGGAGAATCAGAGAAAGTCAAGGAGAGTCAGGGAAAGTCAGGGACATGAAATGTGGTCAGGTAAATGTGGACATTTTACCCAAAAAGTCAGAGACAGTCAAGTGGGAGTCAGGGAAAACTTTCAAAAACATAAATTTTAATTTTGTGACTGGAAATTTTTAACCCTATAAATTACACCTCCAGAGTTTTTCAAAAATTTCGCCTTAGGCGTTCCCTTTTAAAGAAACAAGCTAAAATCCAACATAGAAATATGTTGAAATTGAGAGACAATTTCTTGGGTTGGTCAAGGAAACAGTTTGTCAAGTGTTCCTATATTTTACTGCAAATTGCCATGGCAAAAAAAATATACCAGGTACAGTCTAAAATTCATAAATTAAGATCTCATTTTTCAAAAAATTTCGCCTGCTTATATTAAATCTGTAACTTTTGGTCTTGTTTTTTTAAACAAAAAAAAGCCTACAGTATTCTCTTGAATATTAATACACTCACGAACAAAAAATTCGGGCCACCTGCATGTATTGCCCACAAATGTGCTTTTTTCACATCAACAACATGTCCGATTTAAACTCGGAAAAGTGTTATTTAGAGAATTTATTCGTCCTTAAAGGGTGTTTAAATTTAATGATATTGGTTTTGCATAACTGGGGTGCAA
>JAQGAF010006389.1:0-10256 GCA_034687865.1 Kryphioiulus occultus | reverse complement strand
CACATACATGAGCATGTAAGGCATATATAATCCAATACGTGGCCATAGTCAACTTGTCCACCCGGGTTGTTAAAATTAACTATCTGCAACACTACAATCGACAATATTTTTTGTATTTTTCTGTCAGGAAGACTAGCCAAATCTTCGATTGAATTTCCCTTACTTTTCCAGATTTTACAGTCTGATTAATTTCCCTGACTTTTCCTGACCACATTTCATTTCCCTGACTTTCCATGACGGTATGTGACCCTGTTCTATGGCTTGATGCCAGGGTGAATGGACACATTCCGGATTATATGTTACTAAAGGTCATAATTTGCGATAAGCAAGTCGCTGTTTATGTTGCTTGGGATTTGAGATTTGGGAAGACTGGTTCCGACAGGTGGTGAGATACTGAGATGACCCGAGGTCTGACCCTATGTCACCAGCTGGATCTGTACGCAGCTAGTTCCTAATCATGCCATTGCTTGCAAACATTGTTGGACGCAAGCCAATAACCAGAGATTTTTCACAAAGCCTCATCCACAGCTAGGAAACGTGGTTTCTGGAAACAGATTTTCTTAAAATGCTGCCGCATTTCTAGAAAGGAAACATGCTTTAGGAAACCATATTGGAGGGAACTGGTTATTCATAGGGTACTGGTTATGCATAGTAACAAAGGTCCTGGCGTCCTCCAATCCTGCAGGCTTGTCCTCACCCATGCATGAAGGTGTCTTTCACGCAAACCTGAAAAAATACACGTAGCTTGGGTTAATCCTGCTGTTTTATTAGCCATTGTAATAAACACGATAATAACATTAGGATGATTCAGTTCATTGTTACAGGGCTATGAAGAAATTATGGTGATCATTAAGTCGCAACTTCATTACAAAAATGAACTAAAAAACAGAGCTACAAGGACAAATTTTTGGAAAAAAATGTAGAAGAACTAAAGTTTTTTATGTGATATACAGTATTTAGTTCACAGGGAGTACCAGCAGACGGCACTGTAAATGTTAGAATCAAAAATGGCGTCTATGCAGGGAAAACCTCAACGTGTTTTCTGGTACAGTTTATTATGATAACAAATTACCGATTAGTTTCAAAAGAGACGTACACACTCAATGTTGTTCAGGGGTCATTAAAGTTGCCCTATGTACGAGGGCAGTTCAAAAAAGTAAGGTAATTTAATTTATTTAAAAAAGAACGACTCATTATGTGGCAAAATTGAAATATGCACTTTGTAGTTCATTTAATATTATATTTTTCACATAATCTCCACAGTTATTGATACATTTGTTCCATCGCGTCACAAGTTTCTGCATACCATCATTGAAAAATGTGTTCGGTTGCCCATGAAGCCAATGTTGCACTTCAAGTTGTTGTCATTGAGATGGGTCCGACCGCCATTAAATTTTTCACACCATTTCCCCACTGATTTCCGTGAAAAATTAATGGTCAGAATACACGTCGGCTAATTCTTTGTGAATTTCGAAATGTTTAAGCTTTTTTAGCCATAAAAAATACGCCATTTGCAATCGAATTTTATGATATGATGCGTCGTTCTTTTTTAAATAAATAAACTACCTTACTATTTGAACTGCCCTTGTACATGTAGTCGCCATTTTCGATACAAGCGATTACAGCGCCACCTACTGTCACTCCCTGTAAACCAAATACATAAAGTAAATAAATTTAGGAGTTCTACCTTCTTCTAAAATTGTTTCCCTGCAATACTAACATTTTTAAAAATTATTTTTTGTGATGAGGGTAGAACTTTTTGACTACCCTGTATATCAATGGTATTAGGACAGCAACGTTTTGACAATAAATCTGGTTACAGATTGAGATCCTGTTGCCCAATTAATCTATCTTTTCCAAGCAAGGCCAGCAGATCAGAGACCCTCAAAACCGCTAGAATTTGAAATACGTTTGCTTCAATGGATCTGATAAGGTCACATCGAACCTCGTTCAAATCTACGATATCTTTTTGCGTAATCACAACACATGCATTCTCACGCTGCGGCCAGATAGTTGTTAGAAAACATGACTTACAAATGTTTTCAAGTTATCTCGTTATCAAGGGTCAGTGCAAATAATCAGTGGCTTTTTTTGTCGAAATTGAGTAGCGGACAATGTTGTTCAACTTATTGGCATATCATGTAGATTATGAAATCCATCATGCCATTGTTGATTTTTTAAACTTGTTTACATCACTTGGGCCCAAACGCTATTGCCTACGTTATTCAGATAATCAGTTTATCTTGCATACTGATTATTGAGTAAAGTTTTGCGAAAGTCTATAAGGAATCTCAAAGTGATTAAAGTTTACTTTTATCATTATCATTAGCAATAACTGGTGCACTCCGATCTCTGGGACCTGCATTCGGTTTCCTACTGGCTTCAGCATGCCTCAAAATTTACATTGAACCAAACAGTAAGTGACATAGAAATCTATGGAAAAACTATGGTTTTCTGAATGAAAAATATTGACATTTGCGCATAATTCTTTCTCTACAGAAACCACTGAATATACTCAACGCGACGTACGATGGTTGGGTGCTTGGTGGTTGGGATTTCTGGTTATTGGATTCTTGCAAGTTATCATCACCTTTCCAGTTTTCTTATTCCCAAAAGAGCTACCAAAGTCCAAGAAGAAGTCCAAAAAGTCCAAAACTCCTTCACCTCCTCCTAAACCACCACCGCCGCCAGAGAAGAAGGCCACCGGAAGCAGTACTTTACATGGTAAGATCTTGCTGCTGCTATTGATGAGTGTAGTTCCTAAAACATCTTCTCAATAGGTCAATTCTAAACTAGATTTGTTTTTGATCGTGTAGAAATCAAGGCAATTCTTGCACGTATGATAAAAAATCCTGTAAGTAATTTTGAATAGCATTTTCCCTTTTCATGTAGTTTCCTTTTAAAGGTTAGCACAACAACTAGAATGTTTGTCATTTACATATCAGATTGTCGTATTCCAACTTCTCTGCACGGGACCCCTAATTATCGGATACGTTGGATTTTCAATATTTTTGCCGAAGTATATGGAGGTTTGTACAGTTTCTAAAACTGAATACACACCAAAGCTAAAACGCGATAAATGAACAACGTGGTAATTTCGTTTAACATAGATATCCACTAGGCAATGGTAAAATAGATGGAAAATAACGTTTGTTAATTATCGCGTTTTAGCTTTGGTGTGTTTTCAGTATAAGCGAAACGAAACTATGGTAAACTGTAGTTAGATCGTCCTCATCTTCGACATTTTGTAAAACCATTTTTAGGCAAATTTTGGTAAAACTGCCGCACAGGCTACAATGATTACCGGTATGTATATTTTAGCTTGCCACATTCTCATAAGAAACTATTGAGTCTTAAAACATTAAATTACTATGCGTGTTTTCAAGGCACATCCAGTATGTTGATGATGATGGTTGGTAGTGTGTCTGGCGGTTTATTCGTTTGGTAAGTTGTACATTCGCACCATAAAATTAAGCTTCAATCTACATAGAAGTTCTGCAATAACACTAAATTTATGGGTTTCTTCACGTTTCCATAATTGTTTACCGCGCACGTAACGATGTACGTGTATGTAATTCATTTGCAAAATTTGTTCCAAAATAGTACTCAGAATGTCCTTACTTTTCCTGGATACAACTTAGAAGAAAATGAAGTATACATTTATTTATAACGGATTTCACAAGAATTACAAAAGAATTACAAAAGCCTTTCTTACACTGTTTCATAAATTTGCACCCAAATGCACCTCAATCTTTGCAAATTTTTCTCAGATTTATTTTTATCCGCCCATTAATATTCAGGGTGCCCCCAATAGATGGAATTTTCCACTTCCCTGACCACCCTGACCACTGAAAATGAAGATACAGTATATGACATATAGCAATATAACGAGATAGAACAAATTTTCATTAGCAAATTTAGTATTTGTTATAAGTTGATACTTATTATTAATGTCGTCACAGAATTTACCATCTCTTGATTTTTGTGTTAATCAGTCACTAGCTATGTAAAATGTATTATTGGTTTATTGAATTTCTCTAACTTTTTAAAAGTAAATCCAATTTCCCTGGCTTTTTAAAAGTAAATCCAATTTCCCTGGCTTTTTAAAAGTAAATTTAATTTCCATGACATTTCCAGGAATTTTGAATTTCCCTGACATTTTCAGGATTTCCAGGTCTGGGGGAACCTTAATATTTGCCTTATGTAGTACGAATCGGCAGTAGAACTAGCTTATGGGTGTTGTACGATAGATGCCCTGCTCAGAATAGACTTAAGAAAGTGGGCTTCTTCTAACGGTTCATAGGCTGGCAGTGATTGTCTAGCGGAAGGGCAGCTAAACCGAACATTACATTGTCAGTTTAGTTTGGTTAAGTTAAGTTGAACACAGATTGACAAAAAAACACAAAAGGATAACTTCCGACAGCTATTACAGATGTCATTCTTGTATATTAGACAAGTGAAGTTGTAATATCTTGTTAAATTTCGTGCAGGGCATATGCCGTAGTACATCCGTATACATACGGATCATACATGTAGACAGTACTTTAAAAACTTTTCATTTTATAACTAGGAAATTCCAACCAAGTGCCTTTAAGATAACGATATGGGGCGGAGTATCAGATCTTATTTACTCCATTTGCATTCTGACCATAATGAGTTTCTCGTGCGACAACGTGAATTTTGTTGGCGTTAACTTTGACGATGGAGCGTGAGTATAGCACAAGATTGGTATGTCATTTCTTGACCATCTTTCAACCATTCAATTTGTCAATATTATTTTCAGACTTCAAGTAACATCTCCATGCAGTCAGTCCTGTGGCTGTGACACGAAATTCGACCCTATATGCATCCAAAATCAAAACTACTTATCGCCATGCTTGGCAGGGTGTGAGGCCTTCAGAACGGAAAATACAACGGTAACTAACTAATTCATTACTTCGTGTTGTCCAGCTACATGCGTGTTTCCCAGCGCTCACATTTTTCTTAACAGATTTTTCTAAACTGCACCTGTGCCGCGACAATGGCCACAATGTCGACAATGCCGTTAGTAAACTCATCCTCAGCTTTGGCTTACAGTAACCAACAAGGAACTGTTGGTTACTGTCCTGGGTCCAGAGGAAATTGCGCCTACTTTATGCCCTATATCGTAATTTTAGCCACAGCGAAGTTGATTGGGTCCTCAACGAGAGTGGGTGGCATGCTTGTACTTCTAAGGTGAATATAATGGCCCGTCATTTTTTTCTGATTCTGATTGTCGAATTCCATATCTGCATTCGAATGGTCAGTCTTATTTGGTTTTATAACAATTTTAACAGAAGCGTTGATAAAAGAGATAAAGCAATTGGAATGGCAATGTGGGGAGCTGTAGCCAGTTTGTTTGGTGAGTAAATTGTTGTAATTCCATTCTGCAAAATGTTCTATAGCATATTAGCTAATAATTGGTCATTAATTGGTGGTAGATGTTTATTTAACATCAGGGAATTAACACTTTAATATACCTATTAAAATAGCATTGCTTTAAAAATATGAAAGTGAGAAATGAGAAGATGTTTTGCAAAAGGTACAAATGTTTTGGAAACCTAGGAACTTCATATTTCTAAAGCAATGCTTCTTTAATATATGTATGGAAGTCTTAATTTATTATTTTACAACCTTATTATTATTATTTTACAACCTTGGACACATTTTTGGGGTTAAAACCATTTATGTTATTAGAGAGAAACATAATTTTGAGTTGTGAAAGTTGGCTTCGGAATTTGTTCTTACATTTAAACCTGTTAATAACTCTAGAAGGGAACGACATTGATCCATAAAATTTTAACACAATCAAATTTCTCGCGTAGTTAAATTGTGTACCAAATTTCAGCACTATAATACGTCTGAAATTCGTCGTGTATACAATGCCACTTTCACACTTATCAAATCCACGTTTTGGTTTGTTCAAAATTGCCCTTGAAAATGTTATATGCTTACCGTGACACATTTTCAGAGCATGTGTTTGATGGAATAAACTATCATAACTGCTAAATATATTTATCCCAAGTACAGAATGAGTCGTTTTCCAGTGTTCAACGTATTTGTTCAATTTATAAATGCCACTCTTTAGTTATTAAAAAATGCAACATTATGATTGCAGGCTTCATTCCCGCACCCATAATCTACGGTGCCATTGTAGACTCCACTTGCTTGCTCTGGAACCAAAAGCCCTGTGGTGGGAAGGGCAACTGCTGGTTGTACAATTTGGACAATTTTCGTTACTGGTTTCACATCATCACAGCCATTAGTTTTATCTTCGCTGCATCATGCGATTTTCTCACATCCTTGTTTTGTCGCAATGTGGACTTGTACAATGACGACCCGGGCCGAACACTGACTTTCTACGAAGGTTTTCACTGCCTAAGAGGTTCCAACCCCAACTACTTAAGGACTGATACGAAAAACCGTTACACCATCAGCAATAGGAGATTGCGAAGCTACGAAAAACCACCATAATAAATTCGTAACCAATCATCTTTTTTTAAACCACGACAATAATAAAAACTCGCTTCATATTTTGCATACATGTCCCGTGTGGCATTTGGAACGGAATACCTGCTCGGATTTTCCAGCTTTTTGCTACAGTACCACTGCACCAATACCCGTTTTCCAACCATGTAGCATATGCAATTATTACAATTATTGCGAGTCTTTGAATTTTTTGAGAGTGCAATGACATACATGTACAGTGTAGGTGTAACAAGAACTTTGTTAAAATTAAATTACTTGATCTAAATGTACAGTACATAACTGTTGTGAAAAGTCTTATGGATGTTTGGTGGGATGCACCTCTCCGAATGCCAAAGTCAAAACAAAGAAAAACGCTTTCATATATGATGGGTACTTATGGGGCGTCCTCTACACACTTTGCAACTGCGTAATAGTACTGGGGAGTATTTCAATTTCCTCTGAAGTTCTTTAAATAAAGTGGTAATGCTTAAATTATGTTGAGAAAAGGACGTAACAGAAATTGGATAGTTTAGAGTTTTTATCGGAGTTTTTTGATGTGCGATTTGCATTGATTATCGTCAATTAATGCAACAATTAGCAACAGATAAATCTGAATAAAATGTGTTTCAATTACACGTGCTTCTTAAGCACTTTTCATGCTTGTTTGTCACAGTGGCTAATTTATGAATCAATATTACTAAATTTAACTGCGGGTTCTTAATTAGAGGTCAAAATATTATTTCCTCAATTTAAAATTACAAATACACAGTTTTACCACACCTAGGAACCATTTGCTCGAAACATGGTTTATGGAAACAATTTTCCTCACAATGTTTCCACGTTTCCAGCAAGGAAACATGTTTGTGGAAAAAGCCTGTTTCTGTTAGAAATTAATTCTGAGACTTTGCAACATGGGGACTTTGCAACAATGGTTTCCTATACGCCATGTTGGAGTTTTGCAAGGGTCCAATCTAAATTTCAGTATATCACGAAGATCTAGCAATTTATGGAGTGGAATAAAGCTTGCCGACGTCAATCCAATTTCCCCATAATATTAAGTGAGTGGTTTTCCCAACCACTCTAAACCAGCAAACAGAAAAATTATCTGTCAAAGGGATGGAAACGTTACCGGCTGACCACAACTTTGTGAAGTATGCCTTCACAATAAAGTCTATGCGAGTGCACAGTTTGAAAACATTTTCGAATGCCCTGTTTCGCAACTTCATAATTTGGACCCACGAAATGGGCCAATCCTGAGAAGGTACATGTATGTGCCCTTCCATTGGCTCCCACGCTACAGCACTATCAACAGCTATGTTGATTCGGCAAATTTAATCTGTCTGGGAACACAGGAGATTGATAACTGTTATAAATAGAATTCAGTTTCACTGCATCCAATTCTAACTGATGACGGAAAACTAGTCGTTGCATCCTAGTCCAGTGAATTCACAGTGATAAAATCAAGCTCTGTTATCCTCTGAAGATCCACCAACCCCTGAAGATCTACCATCCTCTGCAGAAGTCATGGGTCAAAAGGAGAAGCAAGCCACCATCATTTCAGACGTGAAATTCTCTCCAATGCAGATTCTGGAAGACGTTGAACCAGGCAAGGACGAAAAAAATGGTGACTTCAATCTCCAGAAGTCCTTGGTGCGTGAAGATTCTGGAGTTGAAGAGCTCTGTGGCGTCGGCTCATGGCGTCCAAGCTGCTTCCAGAAGCTGGCCAACCGTCGCATTTACGCCATGGCGTTTGCGACAGTCATCGTCGTCCAAGGAATGACTTACTCCTACTTTTATGGGGTGTTGACCACTGTTGAGAAGACTTTTGGGATTCAGAGCAGGACGTTCGGCTTCATCCTTTCTGGAAACGACATCAGTCAGATCTTGTGCGGAGTGTTGGTCACCTACATAGCCGGACGGGGCAGTAGGCCCTTCTGGTTGGCCATGGGCCTCATAGTGACTTCCTGTTCCTGTCTGCTGTACGCCTCGGCCCAGCTTTTCTGGAGCGGAGACTCTGCCCATCTACTGACTGCCAGTTCGCACCTCAACGACAGCAGCCACGTCCTGTGCAGCAAAGAACCCAATGCAAGTTGGGTCGATGGTCAATTAGGCGAGTTGGGCAACTGCGAAAATTCCTCGATGGCCAGCGGCACCCCGGCCTTGATCATATTTTTCATTGGTCAAGTGGTGTCTGGGATGGGCAGTCTGGCCATATTCTCCTTGGGATTCACGTACATGGACGACAATGTCAAAATGAGCGCTTCACCACTCTATACTAGTAAGTCATTAGCTAGTTTTTTGGAAAAGTCAATAGTTAATATTTTGGGAAACTCATTAGTTAGTATTTTGGGAAAGTCATTAGTTGGTATTTTGGGAAAGTCATTAGTTGGTATTTTGGGAGAGTCATTAGTTAGCATTTTGGGAAAGTCATTAGTTGGTATTTTGGGAAAGTCATTAGTTGGTATTGTGGGAGAATCATTAGTTGGTATTGTGGGAGAGTCATTAGTTAGCATTTTGGGAGAGTCATTAGTTAGCATTTTGGGAAAATCATTAGTTAGTTGTTGAAAAAATCATTGGTTATTTGTTTGAAAAAGCCATTAGTTAGTTATTGAAAAAATCCTTGGTTATTTGTTTGAAAAAGCCATTAGTTTTTTGAAAAGTCATTATAGTTAGCCTCTTGGAAAAGTCATTAGTTAAGTTTTATTTGGAAAAGTCATTAGTTAGTCTTTTGGGAAAGTCATTAGTTAGCTTCTTGAAAAAGTGATTAGTTAAGTTTTGTTTGGAAAAGTCATTAGTTAGTCTTTTGGGAAAGTCATTAGTATTTTGAAAAAGTCATTAGTTAGTTGTTGAAAAAATCATTGGTTACTTGTTTGAAATTGGAAAAAAGTTTTGATACATGGCAAAATCTTAGTCAACCAATCTAGATGTCTTCATAATGGCTGATGTTATCTTCCTGCCCAAAGGAGGACAACGTGCAATAACATCTTACAAGGACAATGCAATATTTATCACAACAAAACTATCGTTTCTGGGATTGTTTGTCCAGTAACGATAAAAATAAACACCTATCAGCACTGACCTTTCAGCATTGCAACAAGAATCTGTCAATACCTAAAGGAAGAATAGCAGGCAATGATGAACGATGTCAATAGTCAGGTGCATGTACACAATTGCATTGAATAAATAAAACAAAATATCATCAGATTATTGGTTATCACACTAGTTGGACCTAGCACCTCAGCCAGGGAGCTGTGGATCCAACAAACTTGAGAGGTCATCATTTGCACACACAAATTTGTGGGAACAAATCGTCAGAGCTACAATATACGAGCGTACTTTGGTTAGCATAAGCGTTGCAAATAATGATAGCAATGCTCATGGAAATACATGGAAATACAAATAAAGTATAATGAAACTGCATGCCTAAATTTCATCGCTGTTGTTACTGCAAATTTATTGTTTTTATTCAACACCAGAAAATGAACCGCAATGCTGATATGGTGAATACCAAAAGCTATTGGTAAAACGTCTGTATGCATGTAGGCCTACGTGTATTGCACAGAACAAATAGAGTATCGAAGTTCTCAATTTTAATTAACGGGCAGTTCCCTTCCCACCCCTGCCATGTTAAAAATTGTATGCATGACATCTCTGCGAATAATGAATGAATCGTTGTGATAACAATTCTGCTTTTCTGGTTACTACTGGAGGCGACAATCCAACTTTAATGAATAAATACCCTTTGATTAATTAATAAAAAAGATAATTAA
>JAQGAF010006388.1:0-10260 GCA_034687865.1 Kryphioiulus occultus | reverse complement strand
CAAGACATCATTGTCAAATTGAATTTCTTGAAGCTTAAGGCTATCCTTTGGAAGAGAATTCCAACGTCGAATGGCATACAGAAAGTTAGACCAATAGTAAGAATCCGTATGACAAGTTCTACCACCTCGGTGGTTTCGTTTTTTTTTTTACTTTATACACGATTCCAATAAATTAAACGAAACGTGATTTCTACTAATTCGCGTATGCTCTACAACTTTTAAATAAAGGACTTAGGGTGTTTGAACAACATTTTAGACTTTTAAAATTCAATGACCCTTAAAATGAATTCTAAGGTCAAAGGTCAATTGAACATTGAATTGCGCACGGTCAGTAAACTATATCAATCATCAACTTCATTTGACATTTACACAATAAGAAAATGACTTCCCCAGTTGTTCTGAATCATCTGGTACAAATTCATATTTTTTGCCCATACCTCCCATGTTAACTTGATTTCCGGGAGGGGGGACCTGAAATGCGCCTTTGCACCCCCCTGAGGGCGCCCATGAGTGGGGTGTCCAAGTTGAGGGTTTCCGTCTTTGAGGCAAAATATGTTGTCCAACCTGAACGGTTTTTCTCTTAGGTGTTGTTTAAAACACTCCAGCTGCAAGTAACATTGTGTCCCACTTAACAGGGCTTAATGCCCTTAGTGCTAATTTTATGGCGCAAGTTCGGTACCGAGAAAACAGCACAGCATGATGCGCTGTCCGACTTAGAAGGGTGTCTAATTAGATAGGTTTCACTATGCATATCGATGGTACATCCTACATGTACATGTATACTTACGAAACCTCGTAATTTCAGTTTTTTAAATTTTACAGGAGAGGTAAATAACTGCTTTTAAAACATACTTCAGTGTTTTTGTACACAACATTTTCCGAAAAAATCAAGCTTACGAGAGTTTGCAGGTATTCCATCAATATGTATCATGCATGGCTCTGGTAACCGCATGTCCGCAATAATTGAGGTATTCCTGTACGTCTACACGTTTTTTACATCTTACATCTGCGGATGTCGCCGCCATCTTCGGCATTTGTTATTCGGTTTGAGCAAGCCTTCATCAATTCGTCCTGCTTGTTATCCCCCCAATTTTCATGCAGATGATTCGTTTCTGGATCCTCATTACGCACGTGGTGTGAATTCATATTCCGCTATTCGATCTGTTGTTGAGGGCCCCAAACACCTTCTCTGGGATTCCAGAATTGCATCGACAATTCGCCATCTTGTGCATCGGAATGGTAATCTGCTCCCAGAGCATTTACATGTATCTCTAATGGGGTTTTGGACACCCAGATTCCAATCTGGACGTTAGGGTCAAAGCTGATGGTCATGATACCCCTACTCCCAAAGGACCAGAGGAGACTTGGTTGGTTGGTTAGGTGGTGGGGTTTAAGGACGCAATGCAGAAAGACAAAATGGCGCCTGTACACCGACAAAGAGGACTTGCCCATCAGGTTTTTCCAGAAATTTCTGGTTGCCTTCTTGGGTCTGGTTGAAAGCAGCAGATGTTGAAACCTGTTTAATGTGCCTTTGCTTTATGCATGAGCTCGACTTGAGGGGTCCAAACAAATTTAAGCAGCATTCTAAATGCATGGCATATTTTGGCCAGATGCGGTCATTTATATGATTTGCTCGGACACATGGCCCAGCTGGAAGCGGTAACAACTTTTATCGACTGGGTGCCTGTTTTGGCAGTAAAAAATACCTTTGCGTTTTATATTCCTGGTGACCGTTGCCAGGGCTACGAGATGCGGTGACCACCTCCCTATACCGGTCACCTGCTTATACCTCGAGACATCGCTGCATTGGAAATAAAATGCGACGGAAATTCACGTTCAATATACGTGTATCGTAAAATATAAAATGGAAAATGTCGTTTTG
Organism: Kryphioiulus occultus; assembly: GCA_034687865.1. Lineage (NCBI taxonomy): Eukaryota > Metazoa > Arthropoda > Diplopoda > Julida > Julidae > Kryphioiulus > Kryphioiulus occultus. The sequence goes on along the minus strand of JAQGAF010006388.1, from coordinate 8,378 downwards.
AATCACATGGCGTCGTCTACGGTCATGCTTGCATGGACCCTTGATGACACTTTTAGATAGTAGATAAGATTGTTTATTTAATGATATTAATTTAATAATTTAAGCATATACTTTCTTTGAAACGAAGTTTTAAAAAATAAACTTGTGTGTGCTAATCTTTATTACCCATTTGTTATTGTTAAATTAGTTATAAAAAGTAATTCAGCATTACTTGTCACATTTGATACTATTACAGTGGTTGTAAAATTATAGATTAACATCGATTGTCAAGTGAGTAGTAAGTATAATTGCTGTTTGGCAATCGTTAAATGTATTTGCAACATAGTTGAGTCGTACATACATATCATTAGTCGGTGCAATAGTAAATGAGATAATTTTTAGCTCTTTTTTAAATTTCAATGGAAATTGTATGGTAAATTTCTGGATGTGTGGTTATGGCTAGGTTAGGATATAGACGCTTTCTAAGTTGATGCAGGTCACTTTGCTAACACCCTGTATGTTTAAACAAGGGCTAAAAATTCCTGGTTTCTCACCTGGAATTTGTCAAATTAATTTTTTTCTCAGTTTCAATATCTATGAATCATCATTGTTCGAGAGCTTCAGGAGGGTTTACATAGGAGTTGGTATCCTTAGATGAGTTTATAGATTTCGTAAATTTGTCATAGAAATTTGAGAATTCAACGTGTTTCGTGAATTAGTTTTTTTCATTATGGAACTGTGAGTAACTTTAACGTAAAGTGCTTTTTTTCGTGTGTTTCAAATGCCCACGTTTGGACTTATTTGAAATACCTTTACAAGTTTTCATTAAATTGTGCCTGTGATATTTCTTAAATAGCAAATTTACTTATCTTTGGCATGTCATGCATGTCTTGAATTGTTTTGGCGTATGCTGAAAGTGTTTAAAGTGGGGACGTATTTGTACATACCTGGAAATTTACGTGTCGGCAAACGTTTTTCTTCAATTTTTCAGATGGGTGTTTCCTGAGTATGCTTAGGGATTTTTTATATAAACGCACTACCGTTTTTCCTGAAAGTGCATCTGCAAATAGTATCAATAGATTGATAACAACCCCGATAATCGCATTTTTTGAATCGGTAGTCAGAGAACATACGTTGTAATGTTCTATCACATATTACCGTTTATTTCAAGGCGACTATACAGTTAATTAATCGTCGTTGCCTTGGTTTCTATTTTAACTTAAGAATGTATGATTTATCTGCCCCTAACCGCCAGGCAATCACTGCCAGCCTACGAGCCCTTAGGTGAAGCCCACTTTCTCTAATGTCTACTGCGAAGTTAGGCATATTCTTTTGAAGAGCTGTGTTTTCTTTCATGTTTGATGTTCATTTCCATAAATTTAATCTTCCCAAACGAATGCCATCTTCAGCAGTTTTGATTCCATGAACTCCAAGATTGCTTTTAATCCTCAAGTTTTCTTTCTTCGTTTCGCAAAATGGACTTTGGAGAAAGCGAGAAAGAGCATTTCCGTTCTGCTCTTTAATTTCCTTCCACTTTAATTAAGCCTCGACCTAGGAGAATCCTAATTCTCCAAGTTTGTTCGCATTCTTGCATTTCTGCTCACGTCAAGGGCAGGCAAAGCCCTTGCAATTAAGGCTGGAAAAATCGAAAGATTTATTAGAAAGTTGTTCCAAGGAACTATGTAGCTTCCTCGCTTATGATTTTGATTTAACAATGCTCGCGTCGTGCCGAGAATGCAATTGTTCATTTAATTAGGAAGTAGTCCCCTTTTTGCTGTTTATAATTCTTCAACAATTCATCTTTATGACTGCCATACCGGGCAGGCAATTTTCTCCAAGAATGGATGACAGGCTGATGAAAAATTCCAAATTGCAGTTAATTAGCTCGGGAAAAATAATTAAGACACTGCTGTAAATTTCGAGTAAATCACGCCCTGTTTGCCAAGTGCAAATAATCTCTGGCATATTAGTTATGTTTTCTTGTAAGCGTAACTGCGCTGATATCGTATCGCCATCCGAATCTGCATATTTAGTGAGCGAGCTGCTTGCAATTGGAGTGCGTGTACGTTCGGGGTTAAGCTGCTTTTAAACTTGGAATATGTAAACATTTACTAATTCAATATGTGCGGAGCGTTACGATGAATTTGTGCAAATATGGCTTGCTCAGAAACAAAACGAGTATGTTCTGCAATTATAATGACTGAGATGAATCTTTGGATTTTGCCCAGGTTTTCGAGTTCTTAACGAATTCTGATAAGTTGCTATTTACTCACTTCCCTCTTGTAAATGTAACATAAATTACGGTAGTACAAAAATTAATAAAAAAAAAGTAAAATAATGTGGAATATATTGAATAGCAGAAGTATGCAAATTTCGATCTGAAAAATGAACTGCACTTGGAATCCAATGAACAGCGATGTTTTTCACAGATGCAGTGAAATTCGGGTTACTGGTGATGAAGTACAAACTTACAAGACATTTTGCACACACTGAAGTATTCCCTGTTACACCTGGTGGTCAATGACGCACAACATACTGTTTGACATCGGTGATACTCAAAACCCACATTAATCATTCATTTCAGTGACCTATCACATATTATCTAACCTTTTTGGCAACTAAATCATGAAGAGGGTCTGCAGTTTGCTTTCTTGATGCCAATTCTTTTCTTTTTACTACTTGATTTTAAATAAACTTTTGTCCCCATATTTGACTACAGTTAAACTTCGATTATCCGCCAGGGGTCGGGAACACAGGTGTGGCGGATACACAGATAGACGGATAATGGAATACAAATGTTATGCATTGCATACGTCATAATTTCAAATATACTTGTCAAGTGTTTAAGCTTAGCTATCACGATATATCATATTAAACTAAAACTAACCTATTCTAAACTAATCTAAAATGTAATTTTTCTATTTTGCTTCACAACTGCCAGGCAGTTACTACCGCAGTCAAACCTTTAGGATAAGCCTATTTTCTCATATGTCTGTGTTGGCACAGGGCATATTCCGAAGTAATGTCAATTTTTCACTTTATAAATCAATCCCTTTGCGTGTGTTACTTGGGAAGAACCACATGCAGTGGCACCAAAAAGTATTGGCAAGAGATGTTTTTCATAGATAACGGATAAAAAATTGCAAAAAATAAAAACTGAAATCTACATTTTGTGTACAATGATTTACTTAAACATACCTCTTACTTTGAAGCAGTTGTAATAAGCACCATTTAAATAAACTACATTGCCTTGGAAATCAACGTGCAAAAATGTATTGTCAACCTTGCCATTGCATAAAACATTCCTTTTTAAGAACGTTTGTTTCAAAATTTTGTTTGCTACATATAGAAACATAAACATTTGAATAAATAAACATAATGGAAAAAATCTGTTTCGTTCCTTGACAGAATCTGTTATTTGTTCGGCAAGTCTTGGATATAATCAAGAAATATTTATTATTAGCTTGGAAGTTGTGTTGATTTTTCGAACCTTTTCATACCTATTGTATAAAATTTGACACTAGAAAACAATAACATTGATATACTAATCTGTGGACACGGTGTTTATAATAATTTACATTGCAATTTGCAAGACTTTATACGTGGCTTCGCATTACTAGTTATTAAGTTTAGAACAATTGTTTTCTAGTTTTTATCCAACAGTCGACGGTTGCTAGCAAGGCAATGACATGATATCTATACACTGGGCCCCATCGATCTACATTAATGTGTAACTTGCGGGGGAAAGTTAACTCGGTCACTCGCCAACTTAATTGTGGTAAATCCCATAATTATATTGAGTATGTTACTGTAGTTAACTCAGTTTTGTGTGAGCTTCAGGGAATATCAACATGTCTCCCAAATTACAGTAGTACTTAAAATAGTACTTAAACGAGAAGTTGCTTCAACTGTTTATTACTATCAACTATTGATTTCTTTTGTTTGTTGTACAACTGTGCACTAGGTGCTACTACTAGTGCGTTAAATGTAACTGTCGTTACAATCATGTTATGATGCAGTTTGTATGCTTGGAGCTCGAGCCCTAACACGTTTTCATTATATGATGGGGTGGACTTTTGATGGCATGCTTAGAGTAATGTTTTCCCATGGTCCTCTTAAAATTTACCTCTAAATTTGGACGTGTTTCCGGGCTAGGCCAAGAATCCTATAAAACGTGCATTTCAACTTACGCGGTTTTCTTGATGGGTCTCTTTGTCATAAAAAGTGTGAAACGCCATACTTCTGAGTTATTTGAACAACCAGCTATGGACTTACAGACGTGCCATTAACTCCTTAATGGTGGATAACTTGGGGTGAAGCTGGAAGTAGCTGATTTGTGCTGGTAAAACTAGAAAATGTGACCTGTGTCATGTCCATGCTGCGCCAAAATAATTTGATTTTAGACCGACATTTTGGAGCATGTCTAGACGTGCGTTTAATAATTCACTTCCTTCACCAACATGGCCATGTATTTCAAGAGACGAATTAGGACCGTTTCATCAATGAAATATTTTGCTGTGGAGTTTTGACCCCATTCTATGGAATGGAAAGTTCTTAAGAATATCGATCAAAAACGTCTTATGGATGCTTGCACGGTCAGTGCATGTACTGATATCCCATACGGAATATTCTAGTTGAAAGACATAAATTTAAAATGTGACTATGATTAAGCTGCACATTAAGAAAGGCAAATTTGGATTATGTTAAGAATCTTAAGATGTCTAAGGCCCAGTTTTGTGGAAAAACGTTCTCCGGTGCACATGAACACAAATTGGATTAGTCGGCTTAAATAAGTTCTGTACATTTCCAAGTAAATGTCCCATTTAAAAAATAACTGCTGTTTCAAAACTTGACTTTAATAGAAAATTTGTATTTTGTTCTTTGTTATCAATTCAATGGGGATGAGGAAGATTATACCCAGTAGATGAGTGAAATGCTTGTATTTCCATTTTACTATTATATTCGAATCTTAAGCATATCATTAATTCAATATGGGGGAAACAAAACTCATGAATGTACATGTATCTCTCCAATGTTCATGCAAATCGTGATTTACAAGTAACTGCCATTATGCGTTATAAGAAAGCCGAGTTAACACTAACAATATGGCACATTTCAAAGATATAAAAACTAAAATTTCTCTTATAAATTTCTTTTATTTGCTCTAAATTGTTACAAATTGTTTAATTATTTCAATTCAACTAGGTACCCTACAATAAGGAAGCGAATAGGTGTCCGGAAAGTTGTTCGCCAACAATTGTTCCCGGAAGCTTTTTGCCAACATTTGTGCCCATACAGTTGATTGCATAAGCTATTTTTAAGTTAGGTTTGGTATACATTAGGTGTGTATAAGGTTAAGATTGGTTAGGTTAAGCAAACAACTGTTGACGAACAACTTTCCGTGAGCCAAAATAAAGTTGCCAAATGCATCTGCTATTGATAAATAAATGTAGCAAATGTGCATATTACACTAATTTCGCCAGGCGCTTCAGCTTTCTAATTGGACTTTTCGTCCTATTTTCATTTTTTAAAATTTTAGCTTCGCAAGCACCATGAACATGAGTGCAATGTCACGCACAATGTTTCCTGGAATCACCATGTCACTCACATGTTCACTAGCTGCAAACATTTTATCTAGCTGTTGCCATATGGAAGGTATTTAAGGCCAAGACATGTGTCTCACCCTGTATAAATAATCCTCGCTTTGGGGTTGGCCCTAAATCCCCAGTTTTGTTTTTAAAAAATTGTATGGGCTTTCGCGCGAGGTAAAGGCTTTAATGCAGAATGTTCACTATTGATTCGGTCGATTTGAAATTTCAGCAGAGCTCCTGTACAAATATTTGCATAAGCAAATTTCTTCTCCGCAATTAGCGATTATATCTTTTTGAATTAAATTTTGTCGGAATATTCAGTGCGCGTGATCGCCCCTTCAGCGCTGTAATATCGAGGTGAAATTATCATTTTGCTGAAGGTTCCGCACTGTTATCACTCTTATCTGCAAATTCGGGATTAATTAATAACGCCTACACGTCCAGAACCATTGTTGTTATGCGGTCGCCCTAACAGTTGTCATAAGCCGATTAATTGGAGTTGTTAGCCAGTGATTTTATTGCGGTTGTGCTCCAGTGCCCTTTGACCTCTGGTTCGAGGCTTGTGCAACTGACCGTTCCCTGAAGGGGATGTCCGATAAGGACGTTGTTGGTTGACGAAAAAGGGATGTTTGGATTTCTTTAAACTTGATCCATTGTTTATTCTCTTCGAAAGCTTTGACAAAGTTCAATACTTAAAGGTTGTCAACACTTCGTGAGGGTTAAAAACCGAACAATTTAGTGTATAATGGACAGCGCTGCCCAACAAATGATATTCAAACGAAAGTCTGAAGTTTCAAAAATAACTGTATTTTTCGTGCAATGCAAAGGTTTGTAGGCAAATGGTGCGCCGAAACTTGTATCTAATGGCTGTCGTAAGGCTCAAATCAACACCATTTATCACGTGACGACACAACCAATTGCAGTGGAGGTAACCTTTAACTTAATTCTTTTTTTGATTTTGGGGAAACACAAAAGCACTTTTATAATAAATGTTGATTAAATACGCAAAAGTTCACTTACACTTTTGTTAATTTTAAATTTTTGTTGTGACGCGCTAAGTGTCTAATATTGCTTGGATACATTTATTTTACTACAGTCGAACTCGGTTATAACGAGCAAATTGCCATAGTAGATTTGGTTTATGCATATTTCCATAGAATCCTTCTCGGATATAGTGAGCTAATTTTAGAAAATAATGTATCTAAGACACCAAAACTTAAGTTATCCTTTGGGTGCTCAGTTCAAATAGATATCAAGTTTCGCGTTTACATACATGCGTTACAATAAACATCCGGACAAGTCAATAACGGAAGCTAGTCATTAGCCATTAATCCACCTACATGTATGACACTTAGAGACGTTAAAGAATTACGTCATCATCTTGGTGAACGGGTTGTGCAAATTTAATTTATGGTATTTAAATATGGTATCTGACACATGGGGTGGTAGATCTGAAAACCACAACTAGTGACAAAATACTTGACCACTACATTTCCTATGCATTGAGGGCGAATTTAAATTAATTAAAAGCAAACTTGTGCCTGAAATATGATTTCTAAGCAAAGAAATCGCATATTTAATTCACGAGAAGTGAGTTGTCGTTAAATGTATGACGACTTTAGCTGTTCACGGATATAACGAGTAACGGTTATAACGAGCAAATTGAGTCGGCCCCTTGATGCTCGTCATAACCGAGTTCGACTGTATAACACCAATAATGGCCAAACGTTGTTAGATATTGATGTTAAATTAAGGCTATGCAAAGTCTGATTTGAAATTCTCATCCTAACCTTTGGCGACGTCATCGCCTATGATTACCAAAATCTTGCAAAAAAAAACTTATTAGTATGTTTTCACTTTGATAAATTCCTAACAATAGAACAATTTAATTTTTGCTCATGAAGATTGTCACCAAATGTCAGAATGATACTGTTGTAGTTCACCACCTTAATAAATGTGCACTTTGTTTTGTTAGAATTTTTGCAACGATTTGTGCAACCCAACTAATCGTATTGCACCCAATAAACGTTCATAAAGCACTTTTGTCTTGCGGCAGGAAGGGCTGCATCGCAGCGATGGTATTTTCCTTTCGTCAATTAATTGGTATGTGGTTTAGTTAATTTTTCCAAGTATTGAAAATTCGCTTCTGAAACTTGTTTTACGAAATCTGGCTTGGTTCCATGGGCTCAACGATGTTCATTTCTACCCTTGAAATGATTTCTTAAGATATTTTTATCCTGTTTCCTTGGACATGTGCAATTTTAGGGCAACTGCCCCTTGCAGTCAAGCAATCACTGGCAGCTTGTGTGCTGGTAGTGATTGCCTGACTGATAGGGGCAGCTAAAAAGAGATTGTTTTTAAGTTAGTACTGTCTTCAATTGGTCCATCCCTACTAATACAGGTGTAGGATGAAAAATACAATGTATAAAGCTAAAAAATTGGGCTTGATAATCTACACTTACGAGCAAAAAATTGGGCTTGATAATCTACACTTACGAGCAAAAAATTCGGGTCACCTGCAAGAATTGAGTAAAAAAGTGTTTTTTTCAGAAACCAAATGTCGAATTTAAAATCGGAAAAATGGTTTTGTAGACAATTTATTCCTCTTTATAATTCGCCAAGTGTGAAAATGATTTCTGCTGAATTTCTCTGGAGAATAGCTGTACAACTTGTGCGGATACTTTTGATGTAGGGTGGTCATTTTATCGAGAAGCCATTAATTAATGTCTGGATGTGTGTTAATTAAGCTCTGATAATCAAATTTCATTCAGAAACACGTTTATAGCCACAAGGGTACGAGAATGCATA
>JAQGAF010006387.1:0-10262 GCA_034687865.1 Kryphioiulus occultus | reverse complement strand
TCTGATTATATTCAGTAGATAACAGTGCAGTGCTGTAATTGGCTGAATAACCATTGATGTAATAGCTAACATCCTTTATAGTCTGTGATCACTAAAGCTGTTCTTTAGTCACTTACACATCAACTACGCATAGTAGTCATCTTCTGCCATAATGGTAAATATGCCAGTTACACCAGAGGACTTTTTTGGAATGCGTGTTCAATCTTATCCCAATGTTAGGCGATCTAATACTGATGAATCGGTCAATGATGATGGGGAATCCGATTCTAACATCTCTGATAGCACAGATGAGAATGATACTAATGACGATGACACCAGTGAGAATGATTCATGTGAGGACACCAGTGAGGAGGATACGTGCGATGATACCAATGAGGATGATACGTGCAATGACTCCAGTGTGAATGATACATCTGATGATGATTCTGATGTAGCATACACTCTGATGCTGCCATAAATAATGATGAGCTTATTTCAAACACAAACTCTGATATTGATGATGATTTACAGTCATCCGTATCACCTGCATTGCTTTGAATTTAAGAAAATATATTGCAATGTACATACATTTCTGTTATTTTATCATAATAAAATGTTTATGCATGTTATACAAGTTGTAAGATTTTTAAATAAGATTTTTCTAAAAAGTGAGCCAGAGATGACTTTTCCTATACTACTTACGCCGAAATAAAATATTAATTGCTTAATTCAGAAGAGATTTTATGCCTATATGAAATGAAATTATTGAATTCCGGAGGAAGTTGAGTGCCTAAACGAAATTTAATTGTTGACTCATGGAGACATCTCTAACTCTTCAATGAAATTGAATAGTTAAACTCTGAGGAAACTAAAATTCCTAAATGAATGAAATTGTTAAATTCTGGAGAACTATGGAGAATGCATACCCCATGCATCGAATGGTGCAATTAAGAGTTTGAATTGTTTCATGCATTTCCCATGCATCGAAAGGCGAAATCAAGTGTTTAAATTGTTCCATACATACCCCATGCATTAAATGGTGAAATTAGGGTTATTGAATTGTTTCATGCATTTCCCATGCATCGAAAGGTGCAATCAAGCGTTTAAATTGTTCCATGCATTTTCCATGCATCGATTTTTTAACAAATGAGTATTCTGAATATTCATGCAGTTAATTAAAGTGTTCTGCATTGCCAATATCCATATAAAACAAATAAACTTGTTTAAATAAATCTTGAACGAGAATGAATTTTTCAACTGAACAAAGTCTCAGTGAACCTGTCCAGTAACTAAAAAACGGCAGAAACTGTGACATATGCTAGTACAGTGTATTTGAAACCCTGTGACGATAGAGGGCGTTTTACTCTTGTTTGTTTATTGGTCTAAGAGTTTAGCCTATCAATTGTAACGATAGATGGCGTTCCACTCTTATTTATTAGTCTGAGGGCTTAGCCTATCATGTCGCGTTCTGTCTCCACCCCATTGTAAGGGTGTTAAAGGTGATGCTCGACAGGTGACCATCAGACTGCTTCTCTTTGTTCTGACTTCATGATGATTAAACGAGTTCCTCAGCATCATGATCCTCATGATCAATACCTGCGGAGATTAACTTTCTCCTGCGGAAGTTTTTCGGAGAGATTAACTTTCTCTTGTATTAACCCATCATAATGTGCAATTACTTGCAGAATCAAACTACTGGTTTTCGTTAAAAAGAAGCGACATGTTGGCTAGAGAGGTTCTGAAAATAATGCTAATTGAAGACCTTTCTTACAGGTAGCTGATGGCATCTTTAAAACAGCACCAGCAATCTTTGAGTCGATTTATACAATACATGGAAGGTACTTTTATAAGAGTGAGTGCGGGACCGAAGGCATCAGGTCTGGAGCGCTCTACCCTTATGATAGCGGTCGGATCGGGGCACATTAGTCGCATCGTGTCGAAACAGTTAAGCTGGATAGTCGGGACGGTCAGGTTAGTTCAGGGATGATAGATTGGGTCGACACAAAGGTTGCACTTGAATAAATTTGATCTTTATTGATAAAGTTTGATATACGAGGAGTTGAGCATACAATGACTCTGATGCATAGGTTGCGACCAACAAAATGATTTGTGCTTCCAGGTTCGCAGAGGAGCTAGTTGTCTTGCATTCAGGGAAGGAGGCTGTTTACAGACTGCCTCTGGAAGCACGGATTTTCCTATTTAAGGCCGGGTGAGTGTGGGCATGGTTAAGCCGTGATGCCCTCTAGCGAACCTAGGCCCTCTGGTGAGGGAATGTTGTTATGACTGATAGAAGCAAGGCAATCTCTATGCGCTGGTCTCTTTACTCTCATGCTTCAGGTTAGTTGAGGGAATTGATCTTTATTGGTGAAGTTTGATATACGATGAGTTGAATATACAATGACTCTAATGCATAGGGTGATAATAATGAATTGATTTGTGCTTCCAGGTTCGCAGCGGAGCTAGATGCTAGCGACCGTTCAGGGAAGGAGGCGGTTGACAGCGCATGCTGCCCTCTATCGAGCCTAGACCCCCTTTGGTGAGGGAAGGTTGTTATACTTTAACAATGTTGTTCTAGTGGTTTTTGCATTCATGAATGATAAAAGCAAGGCAATGTACACCCACATGTTTGCACAAATAAAAATGATAGAGCCAAGATTATCTCCAATGTACATCATGAATGATTGTGAGGCTGCTATTTTAATGCATTTAAACTGAATATTACTACTGTCAACAAACAAGGTTGCTTCTACCATTCTCATCACGACCACCCATTGGCCAGTCATTTCGGTCTTACCAAGGTCTTTCCAAGGTATTAGGTTCCTGGATGAAACTTGGAGGGTGAGTAGGCAAAATGAAATCCCTATTTCTCGATGGGGCTGTGGGTGGGAATCATTTCAAGGAGGCCGGATGGGAGGATGGTCGGTATTTTATTTCCCGAGAGAATGGGCAAAATGTGACATACCATACAAGGCCAATCCTCCCAAGTAGCACACGGACCTGAAAAGACATACTAAATTAAACGTGCTTAGATTAAACTGAAAGACACAGGTTTCATCAATGAACCTAGGGTAAAACGTTCACCATTCATAAGTTACATGGACAAATGTTAGCAACAAATGGAACATACATTCTGCCATTGTATTGGACTGTCTTACAGGAATTGCTATAAATGTCTACCATGAGCAGTAATACCCGTATGGTTGGCATGTCATTGACCCTGAGACCAAAAACTGACGTCTTTTTTTCAATAAAAAGGACCAAATTCAATTATAGTCCCATTTTTTGCAAAGAGGACGTCTTTTTGAATGCCTTTTTTTTGAAAAAAAACGCCAATTTTACGTTGAACAATCATAACTCCAACATTGCCACCACGACTACCACAATGCATTTGAACTTCTGCCAAAATGGCGTCAGTTCTAACAGTCATAACAGCCTTCGCTAGGATTTCTGTAGCTATTGTGATCGTGTCGTGTGGATTATGAGTGATTTTGTGCGAAATTTGGATTATGTGTCTGTGATTTCGTTAGCCGCGCTGTCATCGTGTCTGCAGCTGATGTCCACTTTGCGGTTTTGGTGGCAAAATTGCCGTTGTGCCATTTTCCACATCTAGGAATCCCTCAAAGTATTTAAGGTTGGCTGTCATTTTAGACATCAGAAATTGTTTGGCTTTTGTTGTCAAAGATGAGCTATGCTGATGCGAGATATTGGTACCACTCTGTGATTAGTAATGGCTTGTTTTGATAACATCAAACTTAAAAGGAGGAGTGAATTGATTTTCCAGCAATAATTTTTCAAATTTCACTGTTTTTCAATCAAATGTAAGTTAATTTTAAGTTGCATTTGATTGAAAACCATTTGAAACATTGGATCGAAATACATACAGTGTGTTTTGGAATTTATGGTATAAACGCTACCTGGTGTAAGATTAAACTGAAAGACACAGGTTAATCAATGTGTCAACGTTCAGGTAACTTTGAGGTCGGAGTTCAATGCCGAAGTCGACTTGAATCTCGTCCATACGGGACCACGTTGGGGCGCTTGCGTAAGCGCATGCCGGAATGTCATGCAAATGATGGCATTCCGCGCATTCCTGCATTCCTTGGACCCCTATATAGGCGATGGCTGAGAGAGGGTGAGTTGGCTTTTTCGTTGCTTGGAGAAGGATGCAGCCACGTCTTCTCCTCTACAAGCTCTCTGTATAGTTTTTGACGGTCAGCTGACCGGTTTTGTAAGCCCTCGGGCCGTTTTCATTTTCGCAATAATAAAACCTGAGTCACACCTCACCCTCGGCGGCCTGTCTCCTCTTTTTCTCGACAGGGCCTTACATGGTGGAGGTGCGGGGTACATGCTGCCTATACTGATCGCCCCACGGATCCCCACCTACGCAAGCCAACGATCATCCCTCACCCCGATGACGTCCCGGGCCAAGACCCGGGCCCAGGCCGCAGCCACAGCCTTGGCAACTACCGGACCCCCGCCTGCCGGTCTGGAAGGCCTGGAGGCCGAAGCAGGTCCCCCGAACAGGACCCAGATGTTTTTCTCGACGTGCACTCCTCCTTGTAGTCCCTTGCGGACACGACTGTGACTCCGGACGTTCCGACCGTGCCTGCTAGTGATGTTCCGTCCAACTCACGTGCGCCCACCAACAGTGAAAGAGCCAAGGCCCTTGTGAAGGCATGGGCCGGTGATCCGGCCGCCTTGACCCTCGTCCGCTCCTGGGGGGCCGAATTCCAGGTACTTTTTCCCTCATAGGCGCCTGTCCGGACCTCTACACCTATCGTCTTGACTGCAACGTCCTGTATGCCAAATAAGGCCGGCTCACCCATCGTAGCCAGCCCGGTAACCCTCAGCACCGTGACGCCCATAACAAGTGTAGTTTTGCAGGCCCCGCTGTCTGGGGCCAGTTCTTCTGTTCAGGTGGCGTTCACCACCCTTGGAGACCCGGCGACGTCGACAGCGGTCACAACGGAAACCGCTACAGCACCGCTACCGACTGGGAGTGCCGCAGTGGTCACCCCGTCGACCCCGACTTCTGTCACCAGCTCACCTACGGCTGCTCCGGTAAGCACGGTGACCACTGCCCCGGTCCAATTCGTACAGGACCGACGAGACAGATTCCCCTCTTTCGACGGAATGACAGATGTGGTGGGATTCCTAGCGTCCATCAAAGCTATAGGACGTGCCGTCGGATATACAGAAGCGGACCTACCACTCCAGATCCACCCCCATCTTACAGGGAATGCGGCATCCTGGTACCGGGTGCGGGAAGTGTCCCTGTCAGGAGCTACTTGGGACGTCATGAGCGCCACGCTGTTGGAGTTCTTCCGAAACCCCCAGCACGACATTGACTTAGTGTGGCAGCTGGCCACCCGACGCCAACAGGCGGACGAGACTGTCTGCAATTATATGATCGATGTGGAAGGGATGTGTTACCAGTTGGATCCTCAGATGGCCGAGCTCACCAAGATTGGGCACATCATCAAAGGGCTCCTGCTGTATTACCAGGACCTAATTCGTGGCCGTTTTCCGACTTCGCTGACTGAACTCTGGCGCTCCTTGGTGGACATGGAGGTTGGCTACCAGCAGCACCGACGATTGCATACGACCAGGTGACGCCCCCCCTGCGAACCGTGCCACTGCACCCAGTCCCCACGGCCAATGTTGCGTTGCCAGGTGGCCAACAGAGGGGGACTGGGACCACTAGCGGCCCGATGGAAGGAGCCACACGGGTGGTGTGTTACTTCTGTGGGGACTCTGGACACATCAGTCGCAATTGCCCCCACCAGCAGCCATTGCTAGTGATGCCTCCTGACCCCGATCAACCGGTGTTATACCCAGCGTTTTGATGTGTGAGCCCCTACGGACTACCCACGCTGGTGGCTGTGGCTCTAAGGATCCGTAAGCAAGTCCTCTATGCGGCCCTGGATACGGGGGCAGCTGTGTCAGTTCTGACGAGCTCGCTGGCCACGTTGCTGGCCCTTTTGACTATGACGAACGACTGGTCTCAACCGTTGTACGATGCCTCTCACCGAGAAGTACCCATCATAGGGGACACCTGGGTCCAATTTCACCTGCTGGGCCGGACGTTCCGACATACGTTCCATGTTATCCAACAAGAGTCCGAGATGATCTTGTTGGGCATCGACTTCCTGCATCTGGCCGGACTCACCATACTACCCTGAGCCCGTAGACTATGCTTCGAAGATGACCCAGATACCACGTTTTCCTTCAAGGCCGCCTGGTCGCCCCATTGGTGTCGGACCACGGAGTGCGCCGAGACGGGACCCCCTGTCCCACGCCCGTGGAGCGGAAGGGTGGATGTGGACCGAACGACCTCTGATGATGACACATCCGTATCAGAAGAGGCTGAATCGACTAAGGGACACCTCGGAACTTTATACCGTCTGGCAGAATATCCTATCACCCTGGCCCGGACCACACGCCTACCACCATGTTCCTCTACCTTGGTGGTGTGCACTCTGCCCGAAGACAACCCTGTCCAGGAAACAATGATGGTAGTCCTAACCCAAGCAGCCGACTCCAATGCACGAATGGCATAGGGCATCCTCAAGGCGAGGGGCCCCAAATGCCGCCTCTTCCAGGTGGGGAACCTCTCTAGCAAACCAGTAACGCTTCCGGCGTGCGCTGTCATGGCGATGGCATCTCCCTGGGACCCCCTCACCGGACTAGCGAAAACGCCCCAGAAGCTCGTAACCTTGGGGCACCCCGAAGGCGGACAGCTGAGTTGAGCGCTTCCCTCGACATTAATCCTGACCTGGACTCCACCGACCACGACCAGTTGGAACGGTTATTGTTGAAGTACCAGCATGCCTTTGCCCTGACCCCGGGCGAGTTGACGCTAAGCGACTTACCCCCTCATACTATCGACATAGGGTCGGCACACCCCATCTACATTCCACCTCGACGTTCTTCCCCTCGGGTAAGGGCTGTCATCCGGGGAGAATTGCAGGACATGCCTAAACAAGGCATAGTGATCCCCAGTAGAAGTCCTTTCTCTAGCCCGGTGGTGCTCGTGCGCAAAACGGACGGCACCTGCCGCTTCTGTGTCGACTACCGACCGTTAAACGCTCAGGCAAAAGTGGACAGCTACCCGTTACCCCGGATAGATGGCGCCCTCGACTCATGGCAAGGAGCTGCGTGGTTTGTTACCCTGGATCTCATGTCCTGGTACTGGCAGCTCCCCATGGCACCCCAGGACCAGGAAAAACCGCTTTCTCCTGCTCGGAAGGGCACTACGAATTCACTCGCATGCCCTTTTGGCTGTGTAATGCCCCCACTACCATGCAACGAGGCCTGGACCAAATCTTACTACTTCTAAAGTGGGAATGCTGTTTGGTATATCTGGACAATATCATCGTTTTTGGGCTGTACCAAGGCACCTGTACCAAGGCACCGGAAGGGCCCAGAGGATAGTGGCCTATGCAAGTAGAGCTCTTGCCCCTGCTGAAACCCGGTACACTATCACCGAGCTCGAGGCGCTTGCGGTAGTGTGGGCCACTGAAAAATATCGACATTA
Source organism: Kryphioiulus occultus (assembly GCA_034687865.1). NCBI lineage: Eukaryota > Metazoa > Arthropoda > Diplopoda > Julida > Julidae > Kryphioiulus > Kryphioiulus occultus. Next base: position 2,746 of record JAQGAF010006387.1, on the reverse strand, counting down.
TCTCTTTTTGAACCCCTTTACGATCGTTACAGATCACCATGCGTTGTGCTACATACTGCAGCTAAAGAATCCCTCTTGGCCGGTGGGCGGCAAAACTTGAAGAATTTACCTTTGAAATTCGGTACAAGAAAGGACGCCTGCACCAGGAGGTAGACTGTCTTAGCAGGTACCCCGTGGATCCCCCGGACCAAGGAAGGGAGACGCTTGACACTGACGCCACCTTGTGGTTGCTCCGAGAGAGTATGACCTACGACAGGAGCAACTTAAGGACACGACTATAGTCGTCCTCCGTTCTCGTGCCGACACCCACACAGTGCCCCCTCGGGGCTACTTACTTCTGGGGGACATCCTATACTTCTACCACCCGGGAGAGCCACCCAGGCTGTTGCTCGTTATCCCCTCGAATTTGCAGCAGAAGATTCTGCAGCAATGCCACAGTTATCCCCTCGCAGGACATTGGGGGGTAACCAAGACCCTAGCGACGGTTAACCGAGCATATTACTGGCCGCACATGAAAACCTCCGCCAAGAAGTACTATATGACCTGTCCTGACTGCCAGCAGAATAAGGTCCCCCGTCAGCCGGCCTCGGGACTATTGGAACCCATTCCGGTAAACGAGCCAGCAGAGAAAAAAGGGTTTGACTTTTTAGGCCCCTATACGCTTGCCACCGGGGGATTTAAATACGCATTAGTCGCCGTGGATTATGCCACCCATTTTTGCGTGGCACAACCCATCCGACACCCTATGGCTGGGGCCATCGAACAATTCTTCCAACAACTAATTGAACAATTTGGTGTACCCAAGGATTTAATCTCAGACAGTGGGACCCCCATGCTTAGCCAGCGGGCCCAGGACTTTTTCCTGTCCTATGACATCCGACACCGTATCTCGACCCCATACCACCAACAGGCCGACGGGCTGGTCGAAAGGACGATACAAACCCTCCTTACGTGCATGCGTATTCTGAAAACTGAGCAGGCCCACGGGACAGACTGGACCAAAGGCTTCGGGTCGCCGTTGCAGCATACGATTTTGCATGCCAAACCTCCCTACAGAACTCTCCGTTTGCCCTCATGCACGGGTTCCCCCCTCGACTACCAATCCATAACCAGCTAGGAATGGCCATTCCCGTGGGAGAAACTGACGAACCCCAGCGGGCCCATACCCGAAGCCGGGCGGCGCTCGAGAGCGCGCAACGTAACCAAGTGCACTATTACGACCGAAGACGCCAAAGTAGGACTTTTCAGCTTGGGGACTGGGTCCTTGTTCGTGACCATGCCCCCGCAACTCCTGGGATTGGGAAATTCAAATCTCCATTTTGCGGACCCTATCAGATATGCGCGAGACACAGTGACGTAAATTATGCATATGCGCCGCCCTCCCATACGTGTTACCCACGTAGAGAACCTAAAACCGTATTTCGCGCGCCCCCGATCTCCCGTAATCGCACTAGCGTTGGAACAGCCGCGACCCAGTCGAGGCGCCGTACACCGCTATAATTGGCCTAGCGCCGGTGGTGGACCGAACCCGGACTCCTTAGCTCGCCAGAGGGCGCCACACCAAACGACGCTTCAGCCACCGGTTCTGCCCCGCCTCAGCGAACCCATCTTTGTTCTGATGAACGGCTGTTTCTTCTCACGTCCCCGAACCGACTATCACCGCAACGACAGCGAAATGACGGACGGAACTGACTGGCGGGACGCCCGGCCACGGACCGACTTTCCTCCTGGGATCAGCTCGTGGAATTTCCACCTCAAATGTGAATGTACCGCGGAAGAGCTTGAGGCCCTAATCGCACCATTCCGCCCGTCTTTTGGCAGATTTTCACGGCTGGTACCCCGACCCAACGAACCGATACTGCTCCCCGTGTTGCCCCCGACGGACGTAATGGCAGACCCGCCCATGGTAAGCATGTGCGCGACCTCGCCAATTCCCCACCTTCTTTATCACCCTAACCCTTCCATTCAGTTGCCCGAACAGCTGCCAGCAGTCCTCCATCCCGGTCCACGGCCGATACCAAGACCACGGCAGCATTTCAAGCAACCGCCGGTGCCAGTACCAGCTCCTCCAGTCCTCCATGCCTCCATGCCCCCGTACGACGTCCAGCTGCCAGGGCTAAGTACTTCCCCGCCGCCGGACTCCCCTGGGCCCAAATCGTCCGGACACCACCTCGACCAGCATCGGCACCCCCTGCGGACGATGACCAATGGGATCTCCCTGCAGACCACCGTCGGGCCATCGCAGACTGGATCGCCCGAAGCAAGTTCCGCCACAAGGACGACCCGGAAGATCCACCTACCCTTCCCCAAAACCCACTCGACCACCCCTTACTGTCGAGAACATTATCGTTGCCACTATGGCGTACCGCCGCCAATGGATATGTGGCCCAGTCACGGTTCGACCTTGGAGGCCCGTGCCTACAATGAGAACCGCCAAGCCCGCCTCTGCAACCACAAGCGTCAAGCTTCAAGCCGCTAACTCCCCTTATCCCAACCTAATGCGCCGGAGGCGCCTTTGTCATCCGGAGGGGTGTCAAGGTTCAGGTAACCTTGAGGTCGGAGTTCAATGCCGAAGTCGACTTGAACTTCGACCATGCGGGACCACTTTGGGGCGCTTGCATAAGCGCATGCCGGAATGTCATGCAAATGATGGCATTCCGCGCATTCCCGCATTCCTTGGACCCCTATATAGGCGATGGCTGGGAGAGTGTGAGTTGGCTTTTTCATTGCTTGGAGAAGGATGCAG